>JASCZW010000262.1:0-122386 GCA_034211315.2 Aedes japonicus
TACGCCTTAATCTATGCAAATCTATGCAAGATTGTCGCTTGTCACTCAGATCCACGCAAACTCTCTTTCACGCCCATACACAATCAACCACACAGTCCAAATCCGTGCTCGAAACCAAAAACCCGCAACATACCACCGGCAGAAAACGAACCCAACATCAACATCCATTACTGTCACGGCTTGACATTTCCTCAGCATGCATCGCGAACGCCACCTCGCCTGCCACTACAAATCGCTACATTTTGCACTTACATAAAAAAGCATAAATCTCGCCTTTGTTCTTCCCATCATGCCATCATCCAAACGAACGAGACGGTGAGAGCGGTAGTACCTTCAACAACATTAAGTGCATAACAACAAACATCGCAAGAACAAAAACACCAACAGACACCCGGTGCCGCGGCGCGATGAAGCACTCTCTCTCTCCAGAAAGTCATTTTTACACTTGCACGCCCTCTAGTGCCTACTCGCTCGCTTTTAATCTAGTACACAAACCGGAAGGGGGACGGTGAGGGAGGTGCAGGGGGGTGATGCTGAAAGATGCATTAATTGTCATAAACCAGAAGAGTGTGTGGTGTTCATCAAGTGCGAAACACGTAAAACAGCCGTTCCGAGTAGAGGTAAAAAAGAGATTGTCTGAAAAACTTATACAAGAAAGCATAAGGAGATAAAAGCGGTTTTTTTTCTGTTTCAAACCGTAAACAAACGATAGAAAAAGTAACGAAGGAATAGGATAAAAACATAGGAACATAGTAAGCCGTGAAATTGTCATAGTGAAAAGGGGAAATAAAAAAAAGAGAAGCGAAACAGCAAAATGAAAGAAAGAACTGAAAAACTGTCCTCACTTTGAGCGTGGCGCCGGAATCCGTATCGTACTGGGAGGAGTCACCGGCGTTACCACCGCGTGCGGCACGGGCTCCGGCCATCAAGCCGGTGCTTTCTCCGATGGCGCCACCAGCGGCAGCAGCGGCGGCGGCGGCGGCGATGTGCGCTTGATACGGACTAGCGTGGAGCATACGTTGCAGGTGGAGCACCTAGTGAGGGATTTAAGTTTTCGGTTCGGTGGGTTTGGCTGGACGATCGGTCGCGGTGAACTTTAAGGATATGCGGGGAAGTAGTTCAAGGGTGGGGGTTTCGAGCTATTCTCATGCTTTTCGTTGTCGAATAAAATGTTGCTTTTCGCTGATCTCAGTATGGTGGTTGTAGTTGCCACCAAAAAGAGACGCAATGAGGCTGGTTGAAGCAAGTCAACTTTCAGAGAGCTAAAGTTGAACCAACAAAGCTGCGTCAACGAAGACTTTGAAATTATTCAAAATTGACCGGCTGAAGTTGCGTCAATGTGGAATCGTCTTGTTGGTGAAAAGAAACTTGACATACGTTACATCTGTCATTTGATAAAGAGTTAATTCGAAAAAGATTATTCATTAGGGCCTAACTGCCAAACGTAAATAATGGCTTTTTCCGCGAATTTCTTGCCATTGAAAACTCAACTAATCAATCCACCACGGTCGTTTCGAACAGGAAGCGTTCGCCTGTTCGATAGAATTGGAAACTTACATGGTTAGCCTTTGTGCCACGAGAAACTAACGGAAGAAGCCATTGTTTACGTTTGTCAGTTAAGCCCTTATGAAAAATCTTTGCCGAATTCCTAAAACTGTACACGTTCAAAACAGCCTCTCTGTTTTTTTGTATCACTGTCTCTTTTTTTCTCACGCCAAAATTACTTAATTTTGGTAAAAAGTGGAACAACTCAATTTACGAAAATTGAGTAACTTTTGCGTGAGAAAAAAAAGGACAGTGATACAAATGAAAGAGAGGCTGGTTTGAGCGTGCATAGACCTGTTTGACGTTTCATCATCTTTCTTTGTCTATCACACATATTTAAAAGGATTTATCGTTTTCAAACTACATCGTTACCCTCTTGCTTACACTCATTCAATTCAGTGCTTTCGTGAGCGTGCATCAAACGTAAGCAAGCACACCGAATCTGAATTCAATACGCCGTATCTGATTGTCATGTTGATTGAACTTTAAAATCAAAATCGCACCAATTCATCATTTCTCGACAATTGATCCAAAACTGTTGGCCATAAAGCGACGATCTACCCTATAAACTTGGCAACACTGATGGGCACTTGTCATCTACAGCGTTCGCAGATGAAGAAGGAGAAGAAGTATCATTTGACATTAGTGCGATAACCTAACAGGGATGCCATATTCACAGACATGTCTGTAAATTTGCAGACTTTTCAATTTTATTGCAGACTTTTTTAACGATGCAGACATTTTGCAGACATTTTATTTATGTTGCAGACTTTTACAGACATTTGAAATATTGTTTAAATTTTAATAAAGGTATTCTATGAAGTTCGGATTTAAAACGTACGCAGTATAGTATTTAAACGCAGTATATTAGATAAGGTAAGAAGCTTTGATGAAATGTTTTAAAATATCGTAGGTATCATTTAAAGTAGAAATCCTCGAAGAAACGAAAGCGGTGAGCCACAGTATTGTAGGCCGTTTCCAAGGGTAACATGGAGTCCCTACTTATGGTAATGTTCAATCCCACGCGTGTTCAAACCCATGCGAAACCCATCAATCATATTTGAGAAACTTAGAGACTTCATAAAAAAAAAATCTCCTACGGCCAGGTAGAAACTTCTCAGAAGTATTGGGAGCAAGCAATTCATGCGAAAAGAACCTTCAAAAATTCATACTTACCAGAATTTTAAGACAGAACTTCCCCAAGAATCAGGAGAGGACTTATCAGAGCTTCAGGAAGAAGTGGAGGGGAAAGGACTTCTCTGAAGTTTGGAATTTTTCAGTGGTTTTGGAGTTCTTCCCAGAAATTTCAGATTGAACTTCCCAGAAGTTCGGGAAAAAAACTTTCCCAAATTTCAGACGAGAGATAACCAAGGCACTACCTTCAATCACTACCTTCAGGAAATAACTTCCCAGAAGTTTCGGAAGAAACTTCTCGAAAAGTTAGTTGGAACTTCCTAGTATGCTTGGCAGCTTTTCCAAAGCTCAGAGGACAACATTCTGCATTTCAGATTTAGGATTTCTCAAAATTCTTTAGGGAGAACAGATTGAAACTTTCCAGGAGCATTGGGGGTACTTCCTTCTAATTTTAGCACGAATTTCCCAATAGTTCCGGATCAAACTTCCTCAAAGTTCTGGAGAAAACTTTCCAAAAGTACAGAAGAGGACTTCTCAGAATTCCAGGAAGAAACTTCAAGAACAAATTTCAAGGGAATTTTCCTAAAAATTTTGGAATAAAATTTTCCTTGCAGTCCCGGATGGGACCAATCAGAAGTTTGAAAAGAATAAGCTCAGAAAAAAAACTTCCCCGAATTTCAGGAAGAAACTTACCAGAGAGGAAACTACCTGTAGGGTCAAGAAGGTATTTTTCAAAAAAAAACAGTAAAGTAAACTCCTCAGAAGTTCACAAGAGGACTTCTCAGAAGTTGCGAAGAGATCAAAAGTTCAGTTGGAGCTACCCAGAAGTGCAAGAGAGCTTCCCTAAAGTTCCGAATCAAACATTCCAGCATTTCAGAATGAGAACTGCTCGAAGTTCACAAAATCTCAGAAGTTATGGTAAATTCTTTAGATAAAATCAGGAAGAACCTTTCCAGAAGTATAGAGAGATCTTTCAAGTAGTTCAAGCAGGAATTTCTCAGAAACAAGAAAGGGGGGAGTTTCCGGAACAAACTTCCCCGAAGTTCAGGACTCTGAAATTCAGAAGAGATTATTTCGGCAGTTCAGAAAAGAACTTCTCAGAAGCTCAGGAAGAAACTTCTAGCAACTTAAGAAGATTTTCCAAGAAATTCTGAAGAGTATTTTCTCAAAGTTTTGCAGAAACTTTCCTCGTAGTTCAGAATGGGACTTATCAGAAGTTTAAAAAGTAACTATGTTCAGGAAAAAAAATGCCAAATGTTTCTGGAAGGGAAGATAAGGATCTTGAATGTAAATTTCGTAGAAAATAAGGAGTGACTGCCAAGAAGTTCATGAGGAATTTAGCCTGAATTTCAGGAGGAAACTTCCCAGAATAAAGCAAAGAGCCTTGCAGAAGATCTGGAGAGAGTTTCCCTGAAATTTAAGAGATAATCACTGAATAACCGAAGAAGCAGTCTATACAAAAATCATTCATACGACCATAATGATATTGATGATCATGAGTGATGATGACACCATATTAAAATATGGTACACACTATCAATGGTTATTGTTGAATAAAAAAAAGTCTGTTGAATTTATCAAATGAAAACTAAATTTTGATTTTAAAATACAAAACTGGAAAGAGCGTTACTGGAGAATGGAAAATTGTGTCATCTATGCGAATGCTTCAAGCTTCAGTTCATTTCCAAGAAAAAGATGCAGACATGTATACATAATCACACAAATAGCGATAATAACTCGTTTTCTTATTACGCCGTTTCGTTGAAAAAAAGTCTAATTTTCTAAAAAAAAATTTACAGACTTTTAAAGACATTCCCAGACATTTCAAATTTTTATTACAGACATTTGAAAAAAATATCTGGCATCCCTGTAACCTAACTTTGTAGTAGTTCCACAATATACGTTTTATGTATACAACATGTTCGAGTACATTAATTTGTTTTTCCGTAGTTTGCCGCAATTCCACTGTGTATTGGTCCACTTTGTTTAATAAAAACGATGATCTGATTTTCTAATCAAAGAGTAAAAGAAAGATACAAAAACTTTTATCACTTTCACGCAAACTAGAATCACCATCATGTTAGGGAAATCTTATTCCTTGTATTGGTGGTCCTAGTTTGCGTGAAAGTGATAAGGTTTTCAAGAATTTAACATTTCAATCTTTCTTTCCCTCTTTGTTTACATAACACTAGTCGGCAAAATCGGAACTTTTTTCGCTCCCGTCGGCATTTCTGGTTGAATTTTATAGATTTTGCTACGCTGAACCCAAAATGGGCTCAGAAATGCTGTAACACGTCCAGTTTTTGAGAAAAATGTGATTTAAACTCACAAAAACACGTACTTCCGTAATAATATGATGTACCTAAGCAACAACCAGAATATTGGCTCTGCCCTTTGCAAGTTGGACTTGGATTTTATGGAATGGACCTCCCTGAATTCATTCGTGAACACAGATTTTTCGCAACACGTAAGATTAATGAAATAAACCGGGATTACATTCACAAAATTACGAGTTTTCATAAAAATCAAGATTTTCTATTTTGAAAACATGAATTTCAGCTCCACCCTTTGAATGTTGGGCTTGGATTTTATGAAATGGACCTTCCTGAATTCATTCGTGAACACGGATTTTTCGTAACACGTAAGGTAGATCTAAAAACCGGGTTTACATTCACAAAATTACGAGTTTTCATGAAAATCAAGACCCGTCCATTAATTCCGTCGCTCGAAAATACAGATTTTTAACCCCCTCTCTTTATCACATTTTTTGCATGGATTTTTGAAAAATTTTGTATGCATCGTCACTTTTTAAACCCCCACCCCCCACGTCCCTCTCAAAGCAATAATTTAATTTATGAACGATCCCTTTAGCTGTGCCTCTTTGAGTATATTGAGTGTATTGATGTTGCTTCTTACAGCAGTTTGGGAACTGAAGACCTTCAAAGTTCATTCATTAATTCAAAAGTCAGCTGCACAGAGCCCTTCAGAAACGCCTCATTAAATACTCTATTCAGCAGTGCCGTATTTTTAAGTTAAGATAGGAGTGTGCAAGACAGCATTAAAACACGCAAACACTCAAAAAACAAAAGAATAGACAGAGACAAAAGATTCTGTGTTAGTCACTATTGCTCGAGAGAATAAGGTAAAGATATTTTAAAAAAGAAAGCAAGAATCCTCAAGCACGTAGCTTAATGCGGCATTTTATAGAGCTGTTTGACGTTTAATTTGCGCATTTGGATTCAGGGAGGTCCATTCCATAAAATTCAAGCCCAACATTCAAAGGGCGGAGCAAAAATTCATGTTTTCAAAATAGGAAATCTTGATTTTCATGAAAATTCGTAATTTTGTGAATGAAAACCCGGTTTATTGAGTGTTGCGAAAAATCTGTGTTCACGAATGGATTCAGGGAGGTCCATTCCATAAAATCCAAGTCCAACTTGCAAAGGGCAGAGGCAATAAGGAGTGTATCGAAAAGTAGTTATAAACATTCGATGCGTTATTACGCATGAACTACTGTATATATTTTTAGCGTGTAAGCGCCATTTGCTTTGTTTACATGTCAAAAATGATTATTCGGTTCATTCATTTCCGTTGATAAAGTTGTATTCAAAATGTCGCGAATTGAATTTGAGACTAAAAAGAAAATTCTGCACACTTGGTGCACCGAAAAGGGTGTTACTTACAACCAGATTGCGAAAAGAGTAAATGTTCACCCGGCAAGTGTAAAACGCATCATCGAAAAGTTTGGTAAGGAGTGCTTCCTCAAGGATTTACCAAGAAGTGGCCGGAAACCCGGCTCCAGCAACCCCGATTTGGACCAAAAAGTTGTGGATTATATTCAACGGAACAAATCTGCCTCTACTCGCGATCTAGCCAAGAAGTTCAGGACCAGCATCGGAATGATTCAACGAATCAAGCGCAGGAATGACTTGAAGACGTACAAAAAGCAGAAAGTGCCCAAACAAACTCCGGAACAAAAGTCTCGTGCCAAAACCAGGGCTCGAAAGCTGTACAGCTGCATTTTGGACAATGTCGACCAGTGCATTTTGATGGATGACGAAACATACGTTAAAGAAGATTCAAGAACGCTACCGGGGCCGCAGTTTTATACTAAATCTGTTGGGGAACGTGTGCCAACCGCAGATACGACTGTTGCGATGGAGAAATTCGGTCAGAAGGTGCTCATTTGGCAAGCTATTTGCACATGTGGCTTGCGTTCTTCAATTTTCTATACAAAAGGAACTATAAATGCTGAGATTTATCAAAAGGAATGTTTGAAGAACAGGTTGCTACCATTGTATAGAAAGCACCAGTCCCCTCCTCTCTTCTGGCCAGATTTGGCATCGGCACATTACGCCAAATCCACTCTACAGTGGCTGACGGAGAATAACATCAAGTTCGTAGAAAAAGACATCAACCCACCAAACTGTCCCCAGTTGCGACCGATCGAATGCTATTGGGCAATAGTCAAGCGTATATTTAAGAAGGATGGTACAATGTCCCAAAACATGACCGAGAAAAAGAAAAATTGGGCAGTGGCATCCAGGAAGTGCACAAAGGTCACTGTGCAGAATTTGATGGCAGGTGTCAAATCAAAGGTACGGGCATTCTACAGAAATGAACATGATGACTAGTTTTTCCGTTTGGATCTTTTGTAAACATGTTAAGCTATAATAAACTGAAATAGTATGTTAATTTTAACCATGTTTTCATGCCTATTTTATTATTTGGAAGTTTATAACTACTTTTCGATACACTCCTTATTCTGGTTGTTGATGAGGTAGATCATATTACTACGGAAATACGTGTTTTTGTGAATTTTAATCACATTTTTCTCAAAAACTGGACGTGTTACAGCATTTCTGAGCCCATATTTGAATTCAGCGTGGCGAAATCTGTAAAATTCAACATATATACTTGCAGGGAGTGATACACTGCCGACTAGTGTAATCAGATACGTCGGTTTAGATCAGTTGCCGAGAAATGATGAATTGGTGCAGTTCTTGTTTCAAAGTTCAAACAACGTGAGAAATGGCTTATCAGCCAAATTTAGCAATGGCTTTAAGTGTAAATGTCACACTAATGCGAACTAGCAACACTTGAGCATATTCTGCGAGTCGAATGAGCCGAAACGAGTCGCTCTCACAAAAGTCGAACCGAGAAAGTCCAATGACTCGATTCGACAATCGTCGACTCGTTAAGGCGAATTGCTGCTCCATGTATTTTTTTTCCTATCTTTTATCTCTATCTCGCAAACCAACCTCGCTATTTCAAATTAATAAATCTCGATTGTTAGTGAACGAAAATCGAATCGAACTCCATCAAATTGCTCCCAGCAAGTAAGCATACAAACTGATGTGATTAAACATTCAATATCTGGAACAGATTCTGAGTTCTATCTCTTCTATATTTTGAGGTAATGGCTGCCGGTCGAGAATGGTCCAGCGTAAGCCCTTAAGTGAGAACGACTAGTTTCGACTCTTTCGACTCGCAGAATTCCGATTAGGAAATTTTCACCCTCGAACTCGCGACTATGGCGTGCGAGGTATTATTGCTCGGTTTTCAGACACATGCAATCGGCATTCAAAGTCGTTGTTTATATTTGGCAGATATGTCCTTTTCAAATGTTTGTCTAGAAATTGTCGGAGAGAGGTGTTTACCATTTCACGAACGCACTCCGTCACCATTTTGTTGTGTCATTACCCAGGTAACCAATAAGCACAGCATATGCAGTATATCAACCCTAAATCTGCATTTCAAATGCTACAAGCATTATATTAGCATCTTGAATGCTATCTGTTGTAAAGTTGAATTTCAAATGCTATTTAAATGCTTGTAGCCTGTAATATGCATTCCGAATGCAAAATAGCATTAATGAAGCATTATCATAGCATTGCAGTGAAGCAGCCATATATTTCAAGGCGACTTAATTGCTTGATAGGCTTCCGTTAAGACGCTTTGGAAGTGCTTATTGGTTACCAGGGTAGGCTTAATGAAGTTCAACGCACGCACACTACAGCGCCATTTAGATCAAAGGAGTGCAAGTAAGAAGGATAATCATTTAGAGGAAAACAAACCATAATTCCTCTGCATGTGCCAGAAAGGAACGGGTGATTAAACGTCAGAAAGCCTTATAGAGGTAGCGATTGGGGCTGTGTCCCAATTCGGGAATTAATTTAAATTTTTACTTCTCTTGTAATTCTAAACAAAATCGTCAAAAGGTCGAAAGTAACAATTGTAAACAATCAGCCTTATTCTGCGTGGCGGGTGAGTCGACACGACTCGCTCTAACATGCGAGGTGACAATTGTCGCCTCGGATGAGGTGACTCTCTGTGCAAATCAAATGGAGAGTCACCTCACACGAGGCAACAATTGTCACCTCGCATGTGAGAGCGAGTCGTGTCGACTCACCCGCCACGCAGAATAAGGCTGAATGACTTCAAACGAAAACTGCTGGGAAATGCCAGGTTGCTAAGATCTATATCCACAACCGACGGGAAGATAATAACTCCCTGTATCTGTTTCTGGTGCTATTTTGTTTGTACGAGCAATCAGATCCTAGAAAAATGCGCTAGATGTCATTGTTCACGATTGTTACTTTCGACCTTTTGACTATTTTGTCTAGAATTAATGTTAGCGGCCAAAAAGCCATTTGTAAACAATGACTTTAAATGTCGATTTCTCTTGAATCTTAAATCACTCTCGTGAAATGAAAGCAGCATCTGGTAGAAGAATGTTAGTTCTACCATATCGAATACCTGGATATAGTAGGATTCTCGTGATTCGTGAGAGATAAACTTTCAAAATCATTGCTTTCAAAATGGCTTTTAGGCCCTCATCATGAATTACTCGAGACTTAAACTTGACAGATAGAAAATAATCGATTAAGTCTGCTACTCCAGCTGACTTATTTCTGATAGACGGGAATCCCATTTTGACAGACATCCTATTGAAAGTTTGTTGATCAATCACAAAGGGATTTTAACCGATTAAACGATTATTTCCCATCCGTCAAGTTTAAGTAAAATTAAAATGAATTCGCGAATTCTAGACAAAATAATCCAAAAGGCGAATGTAACATTTGTAAACAATGACTTCTAGCGTATTTTTCTGGGATCTGCTTGCTCCCACAAACAAAATAGGACCAGAAACAGATAGAGGGAGCTATTACCTTTCCATCGGTAGTGGATATAGATGTTAGCAACCTGGCATTTCCAGGAAATTTACGTTTTAAGTCAATTCGACAGTTAAATAATATCGCTTGGATTCAAGTTGGTGCTGACTTTTTGTCAGTATGTCACTACCAACTGTACTTACTCATTTTCGATACACTTTTGACTGATTTGTGTAGACCATACTAAATTTGAGTTAGCTTGGAAATTCCGTGTAACGCATGTCCAATTCCATGTTCCAACCTGGATCGGCTATCAAGATTGAGGCAGACTCTCAGGTCAGCTTGAAGTTCAGTTTCGCACTGAAACCAGTTCTAACCCTAATCGAATGACAGATGGAATACTATCAAGTTTTTCTGGTGATTCGAAACGTGCCACTCTCCGTTACGAGGTTACAATTCTTGACAACTTTTTCATAACAACGTATCGGATGTAAACAAAGATTCGGTCGTCATTTTCTCGAAACTTTACGAAAATTCCACGCAAACAATCTTCACCAATAACAAAGCCTAAACATTCTCGAACATGATCGTGATGCAAGCTGGCGAGGGATTGCGAAGAGTTCCGAGAAACTCTCGTTTGAATCTCTGGCTACCTCTTTGTTTACACTCAGGAAATTATCCGCACGATTTTCATACGATCGGAACCAGAGTTGCCAATGTTCCTGATTTTTCAGGATTTTCCAGACTTTTTAGCATTTTGCCTGAAATCCTGACAAGCACTTTTTTTTCCAGGTTTTGATAAAAAAATCCTGACTTTTCCTGATTTTTGTAATTTTTATCAATCCAAATTAATTTTAAGCGAAATAATTAAACTAATCAAAGTAAGGGAGTTCTGCCAAAGCTTTTACTAGTTGGCTACTCTTGAATGGAATTGTCAAAAATCATCCAATAAAAAATCTATTCTGACCCGCTCTTCTACCAAAACGATACAAGACATCTTAAACTTCACGGTTTACTTTTTTAGTTTTTAATATTCACTCTCTCGCAGGTCTCAAACAGTTTAGATTACGGCGAATCTGCTATTATTAACAATGGCTTTCGTAGTCTTCGTAGTCTTGAACAAAAGGTCACAAATACAAATTAAGCACTCCTTAAGGAAGACAAGCATTGTCTCTATCCGCTGATATATTCAATTTGAAGGAATTGTATTCAACTTTCGATAAATTAGCAGACAAAGTCTTTGTTTACATAAGCAGATTCGCCCTAATCAAATGTTGGCACTGAACTATGCCATTTATGAAACTGAAAGAGATAAATATATGTTATGTAAGCTTTTTAGTTTTAAATAAACGGTATTTTTATTAACATCAGTTTTTTACACATAAAATGACAATCCTGATTTTATCCTGATTTTTATTTCATATACTTCCTGATTTTGTAAAAATATACTTGGCAACGCTGATCGGAACTATGAACCACAAAGCAAGGGTCCAAGACTCATTGCATACGAAATCGACTTTTGATCAAACACTAGTGTTTAAAAAAATCGATTTCTGCTCTGCTTACGTGGAGAAATGAAGCAATAACGTTAAATCAAAAAGAAAATTCAGAGTAAGTGATAGGAAAAGACAAGTCATGCAATTTTTAATTAAATCTGAAGAAATATTTAGTGAAAATTTGTTTTCTATTGGTTGGGTATGAAATTTTCGGTCTGTGTTTGAATGTGTGTAGTGTAACTGTGTTTGAGCTATAGATAAATTTTCATTGTCCTAAATGTTGAAGAGTAAATTGTTGCTGTTTTGTGTTTGCAAATCATTTGACCATCGAATCGGAAGGTTGGAAGTGGAACAAATCCAAAAGTATGCTCCTGACAAATGGACAAGAAGGTGGTAGCAATTATTGTGAAAAATTCCAATCTTTCTGTGCGATATGTGGCAAAGGAACGCCATTATCGAGCATTTCCGGGCAAAGAAAGTGTCCAAATTCCCGAAGAAGTACTTGATTTGGCAGGCCATATGTAAATGTGGTCGAAAATCTAAATGTTTCGTCTCTACTGGCACTGGAGGATGTGGACGAGAAATAATGTCTGTGAAAGCGGTTGCTACCAGAAGCCACGACTGCACAGTTCTGTTTTGGTCTCTTGTCACTATGCGAAATGCGTCCTGGAATGGTATGAGATACAAGAGGCGTGCCAAAAACAGCCAATCCACCAAACTGTCCATAACTTCGCCCAATAGAGAAGTACTGGGCTCTAGTTAAGCGGAAACTCTTTGAAACTAAGGAGAAAGCCAATGGTACCGATGATTTTAAGAGAAGATGACGAATCGTCGCGGCGAGTGTATCTGAGGATACCGTACGGAACCTGATGGCGGGTTTGCCACAGAAAGTTCGAGAATTTTACAGAAAGAAGGATTAACATGTTTATCAACTGTTTTTCATGTAGATATAACTCTACTATTGTGAAATTAAGAATTTGTTGAATTATAAGTGATTTTGTTTTACTGCTATTATTTTGGTGTCTGAAATTCAACGAAGACAGGTTTTATACCAGCCGTTCGTGTTTTATAAAACAAACAAATGTTTGCTCAACTAATTGATTCAAGGCTGAAAGCGGTTTTTTCTGGGTCGTAGAACCACTGCGTCCATTGACTTAAACTTTTGTGGTATACCCCTCTGTTTACTATTAATATTCGCATCTTAAAGCTTGATCACCACAAGTGAAGTGAACAGCCTTAGACGCGTCTCCCAGTCAGGCAAAATCGAGTTTATAAAACCCACCACCTTTCCAGGATTCGCAGTCCAAATTTCTTCAGGTTGCATATAGCCACTGTCCAGACATTCAAGTCTGCTCTCGTACAAAGCATCACAACTGCAGAGCAGATGTTCCGAGGTTTCACGTTCCGTGTGACAGAAACGACAGACATCATTCTGAACCTGGCCAATGTTTTTCAAATGATATCTACTCGGGCAATGTCAAATTACTAGGCCAGTATAGGTACAAAAACCTCTCTTATTGAGGTCCTTTGCTGTCTATAAATTATACAAATATTAGCATAACTATATTTCCTCTTCAGTCCAACGTTAACACATTTGATTATAGCAAAAATCTTCGCCTGGAAAACCGTTGGATAGTTTCCCATCGCCACTGAGATTTCTACCCCAGGGCCGAAGATTCCTGCTCCCGTTTTTGTTCCAATTTTTGAGCCATCTGTGAAGAATTTTATGGAACCATAACAAACCTCCAACTTCCCAATCTATACGCGACATCTCACATATGTTGTAAGGGATGTCATGGTTTTCCACAGGTTTCCACAAGTTGGAAGCAGTTATCTGATGTGATAATAGTGACTTTAGAGAAAAAATGTCGACAATAGTGACCAAATAGTGACTTAAAGGAAATAAAATGGTAACTTTGGGATAGTTAAAAATTAATTAGAAGTGACTTTATTGAGCGTTTGCTATTTGTTTGGTTTCCTAGCAGAGCAACCTGCGAAAAGACTTGCTTATTTTCACTACAGCTTCCTAAACATGATCGACAGCTCGTTTCCGTGAAGACTGTTGCTCTTGCACTCCCTCTAGCAATGCTTCAGCCAGCGCCACTTCCGCCTTATTATGTTTCTCTATGGCTTTATTGAAGTGCGTGTTTGCTCCATAAACAATCTGAAGTTATAAAATAATTAGGTGTTATGATTAACACTTTTATAAGGACGTACTGATCACCATTTCACCTTTTTTGTCTTTCTTATTCATTTTCATTATTTGTTTATAGTAATTGTTATGTGTGTATTCTCCGTACGTGGAGTAACGGTTTTGATGTAGAAGGAGAATGTTTTGGTAGCTCCGTCAGTGTACGGCAGGTTATGAAAATTGACGGAACTATCAACACTTTCTCTTCATATCTTTGATTTCTAACGACTGTTCCAGAAAGTATAAGCACACCTTATTTTAGCGGTCACTTTGAATATAATGAAATATTTCAACATGTTTTGGCTGCGTCCTTTTGTTTGCACATTTCTGAATGACATAGCATCAAAAAAGTGCTCAGTTTTGTGTTACCTATCAAAATGCGCGGTCTTACTCCGGAACAACGAAAAAGTATCGTGCTCAAATGGTGCACTGTGAGCGGACTCTCCTTGAGAAAATTGGCCAAAGAAGAGGGTGTAAGCGTCGGAGCGGTACGATCTGCGATTCGAAAATATAGAGAACAGTGTACGTTTGAAGATGCGCCGAAGAGTGGTCGGAAATCCGGTCCTGTTAGTCCGGATATCGATAAAAAGAGTAGGGATGCCTACAAGGGACCTCGACGAGTAGCGCGTGCCAAAGAAAGACTTAAGCTTAAAACATACCGGAAGCAGAAAAAACCCAAAAGGAACCCAAAACAGGCTGCGTCCGTGAAACCCCGGGCCCGCAAACTCTACGATTCGTTATTGTGTAGAAATTCTGGGTGTATAATAATGGACGATGAAACGTATGTGAAACTAGATTACAAAACGTTTCCCGGACCACAATTCTATACTGTGAGCGAAGACAAAGACATCCCCGATACGGAGAAGGCAATTTTTAACGAAAAATTCGGTAAGAAGGTAATGGCTTGGCAGGCAATATGCGAGTGTGGTAAAACATCTAGTCCGTACATTACAACGGAGACGATGAACACTCAGAAATACGTTAAGGAATGTCTCCAGAAGCGATTATTGGCGATGATCAGGCAGCACGAAGGTCAAGTAGTGTTTTGGCCTGATTTGGCGTCATGTCATTACGCAAAGGACACTTTAGAATGGTACAAAAGTCAAAATGTGTTTCGTGCCGAAAGACATGAATCCGCCGAACTGCCTGGAGGCACGGCCAATCGAGACTTTTTGGGCTTTAAGCAAAGCAAAGCTTCGAAAATTCATAAAACCAGCGGACGACATCCAAAAATTTAAAAAAGATTGGCCAAAAGTGGTCAAAATGGTGGGAAGTACCACTGTGCAGAAGCTAATGGGTCATGTTCGAGGAAAAGTTATGAGTCTTGGCTATGATTAAATATTTTGATTAAACGAGAGTAAAACATCATATAAAACACAAATCCAAATATGATTTGCCAAATAAAATTATTAAAACTAAAAAAACATGACTTTTTTGTTATTTTGAAAGTGTGCTTATACTTTCTGGAACAGTCTGTACCAAACATTACTGTCCAGTCTTGGGGCGCTCGAATTGCATCACAGGATGCAGCCGGAAAATCGAACTCAATACATTTCAATAGCCTTATCAATACAGCCTAAGTTGCTGCATCTCGTGTACTTTAGAGCTGCACTTGAGAAATCGATGCACCAGATGAGAAGGACTGCTTGCTGCCGATCGATTTTGATTCGCGATTACGACACAGCCACAGTTGACTTGAATCACGAAGAACCATCCTTCCTTCTCTATGCCTCGCAGTATTTGCGGGCTGCTCAAAAGCTTGGGTGCATACTGCGTTAAAAATAAACCAATCACCAATAATCAGTTTTCATGTTTAGGATTTTGAAAAATCCTCAACTATCTTCTTAAATAAATTAAAAAACGTCTGCTTCGTTCTACGATCAAAATATCAGAGAGCTACTTAATTTACAGCTGTCAACAGCAAACCTGGTCGGAACCAAGGTATATCGATTGTGCTAACAGGTTGACCAGAACAAAATAAACGATGGTGAGTGTGAGATCTGAGTTACACTTATAAGATAAATGCAATCAATCTCAGGGTTAAACTTTGATGTACATGACAGATTTGCTTATCTGAATTGAAATGAAATTTGGATAGCATTTACCTGAAACACTTTCAACTCGTGAACTGGAGACAGGTAAGGCTTGTTCGCGACAAAATCTCGACACCCCTAAAAACGTGTATCTCTGGAAACGCGTGAAATATTTCACAGACTGATGAACGTATGTCTGTTCATTGTGTTAAATCAATTGTTGGTGGTACTACAAGCTTTTAGATCGCAGGTGGCGTCGAAAGAAGAGCGAGTGCGACTTGCAATTGTGTGCGATCACAATGAATATCCGGATCTGTCAATAAGAAACCATGCAAAAAAGCTCGGTTTTCCTGCAAGCACTGTCCATAGCGTTCTTAAATCTTTCGATACACGTTTGACAACAGCCAGGAAGGCTGGGAGCGGACAAAACCGGATCTCAGAAACCACCAGAAGGACGCAAAGTTGAAGCAAATATTGCAAAAGAGACCAGATCGTTCCGTACGTACTGTGGCTAGAAAAATGAAAATGTCCCCAACTTTCGTGCATACTTCCAAGCACCAGCAATGTTTGAAGTCGTTCAAGGTGAAAATTGCACCGAACCGTAATCATAAACAGAATGTGGCGGCTAAAACCCGGGCTCGCAAGATGTTTCGCGAATATTTGACGAAGTTTTCCTGCGTGATAATGGACGATGAAACTTATGTGCTGGAAGACTTTAAGCAGTTTCCGGGAATGTCTTATTATATCGCCATGCAACGGAACGGCGCAGAATAGCATTTCAGGACGAAGAAAAAGGCCAAGTTTCCCAAAATAAAGATTTGGTTTGGCACCGGAACGGTAAACAAGGAGATACACCGTGAAGAATGCCTAAAGAAGCGATTGTTACCATTCCTACGCAGCCATGACGCTCCTTCGCTATTCCGTCCTGATTTGGCATCTTGTCACTACCAAAAAGATGTTCTGGAATGGTATAAAGCGAATGGAGTCCATGCTGTACCGAAAGAAGCGAATGCACCTAACTGTCCGGAATTGCGATCTGTCGAGCGGTATTGGGCTCTCGTGTAGAGAGAACTCTTTCAATATACACAACAAGCTATAGCTATAGACAAATTTCTAAAATCTTGGTAAAAGCAGCTAAATCGGTTACAGAGAACTCTTTACAGAACCTAATGGCTGGAGTAAACTCAAAAGTTCGTAGTTTCTTCAGGCAGCCTAATTAAGTAACTGTAATTAGTTTTAAGATGACTTAAAAATAAATTTAAATAAATAAAAAATCTTGGATTGTACTAGCAGCAAATTTATTTTATTCCAAATTTAAGCTGTCCAGATTTTGTCGCGAACAAGCCTTAGCGTCGACATCGATGGAAAATATTGCACGATTTGCATCCGCCTTTTTGCATTTGTCGATTGTATTATCAGTTGAATTACAAAAACTTACTGAGCATGCACTCGATTCATGTAATTTGCATGTAAAAATTGATTTCCATTAGAGGTAATACAAAAGTTTGAACGTCAACCTGCCAACGCTTTCGCTACCAACCGATTCGAAAACATGTTTACATACACTCAAAAAAATCATCACGTTGTTTCTACGTGAAACGCACGTATTTTTCATCCACTACCAAAATCAGTAAGAAACACGTGGAATTCACGTAAGAGAAAATCACATAAATGTTACGTGATTTTTCACGTACAATTCGCTGGCACGTAATGTTCACCTGTTTTTACTGAAGAAGATTTGGTTACATGTTCAGGTGAAAGTTACGTGAAATTTCACGTGGAAATAACGTGTCGATTTTTTTGAGTGTAAACATTTGATTCGCACGTTCTTTCTTGGCAACATTTGAACGTTAATTTTAAATCATTGACAAAATTTGACAGATAGTCTTGAAACATGAAATGATGCCAAATCTATTTTGTTTTTCACCGAAATAGTCAGTGGAAGAAACGAAAAGTAAAAAAGTGAATTTAGTGACCGCTTTTCAAAAAATTTAGTGACTTTTCGGTGACAATAGTTACTTTTTATTTACCGCTACCAGCCCTATTGATTGGTAGAGATTAAATGTAACAGCTGCAGATTCTTCTAAATTACCGATAACGAAAGGAAAATTTAAACTGCTCGCTTTGAAAAAAAATTCTAGCACTTTAATTTCACAAAATCATCGCTACTATATTATTATTTTATCAGAAACGATAATCAATCATGATCGGTTATTTTCAAATCGTGTTATTAATTCTAAAAATATGCATCCGAACTACGTGAAAATACAATGTACCTGGTGCAACTGCTTAAAGTTTCCAACGGCATGATGGTAGAAACTGATGTACATTCCTTGTCATGTTTACTCAAGCTGGTGGAGAAAATGACAAATTGTTCACGGAAACATTCTGTTTATGGTTGTATGAGTGTGTTTCCGTTCACATCAAATGGGTAATGCGGATTTTGCGTACGAAAAAAGATCAATATGGCGTCGTTTTGGCAGTTTGATGAAAGAGTTGCTCGCCGATTTGGAGTTGCTCTGGCGGTTTGCTGCAAATATTTGAAGGTATTGTTTAATAACGGCAATATTTAAACGCCAACATTGAACAGTAATATCACTGATTTTAATTTCAGAGGGTGGAATTACTCATTTTGATCTCCTGACGATTTCGAAGAACAGTTTCATTTTGGCGCTGGAGCAAACAGAGCAAACCGTTTATTCTAGTAAAGTGTTTAATCTTTTCGCCTGATTGAGTCTGGATATACGCGAAATGTAAGTAAAAGTTGATTGCGAAAGCTGTATATCAATAATTATTCTTTCCTTATTTTTCAGAAATCTGCGAAACACAATATCATTACTGTGTGCATATTTTCCTCATCCCTTGAGACAGAAAACCTTATCGGTGGAAAATCCGGCGATTACTCAACAAGTAGTTCACAAGATCAGGATGTCTGCAGAGCACAAAGCAACTGTGAATATGATCCGATTGCTTTCGATGATTTGTCAGAAGATCAAATTGCTCCAGTCGACAGCTCAGTGCCAGTAGCGAGCACTTCGGGAGACCCACTGACAAATTTGCTAAAACAATCCGAAGAAGGCAAGGACATGTTACAGAGGACCAAAGCAGGTGAGCTTTCTGAAGCGAAACAACTGCAGTTGGCAGGATTAATTGCCAAACACCATCTAAGTCATAGGGATAGGCTACGCGTTGAAGATCTGGAAACTTATTCTCTTGCAGTTTGCACATTGTTCAAGTTTGAACGGCAGGTAAACAAACTGAATATATTGTAAGTGACGCAGTATTGGTGCTACCATTGAAAGTGTCCTTTATTAGCCTGTGTATTTTAAATATGTAGTGCTAAAAACTGGTCCCACAACTTGTGACAGCCTGTATCCTTACATCGCATCGAAGGCGTATACATGTTTAGGGTGGAGAATACTTATAATGATTGTTAAGATCGACTTATGTTAGATTATAATGAATATTACGGAGCAATTATGTCTTTAATTATACTCATTTACTCTGCGCGGTGAGAATTGGTGTGAATTTCTGCCCCTAGTGAAAGGACAACAGTCACCTTGTGTAACGTGAGCAGCCATACAAATAAGGGCTGAAATCTCTTGTCACACCAAAATACTATTGTCGTTCTTCTAGAAACAGGGAATCACATCTTGCTGCACAAGTCTACCATATTGAGAAAAATAAACGACTTCTAGTTCTATATTAAATAATCGCGTAAACATTGCATGAACATTTGTTCAAAACAAACTGGAATTCACGTTGTTTTTTTTTTGTGGTTTTTATTTAAAACCCACATAAACATTACGTAAGCATCCAGTGTAATCAAAGTGAAAGTCACGTTACTATTGTTTTTCTAGTTAATTTCACTGCAAAATCACGTAAACATTACGTAGAAATCAGTTCTTACTTAACTGAAAATCACGTAACATTTACCTTAAAGCTCATGTTGCTACCTGATAAGAGATATGGACGAAAGCAACCAACATTTTCACGTAGATTAGATGTGTACATTTTTAAGAGTGTACGTAACTGAGCAAATCGAATCAAAATTGGAATAAACGTGATCAATTAATGTTCAAGTATGTCGAAAAATATTCATCTACAATTTGTTTTAAATTGAAAAAAAATCAGCTAAACGCTTGAAATGCTTCGAGTTGTAGTTATCTCGCCAATTGATATAAATTTTTAATTTAATTTAGGACTTAACGAATACTTCCAAAAGAGAGGCAGGAATATGAAGCTTCTCACATTATTGTAGTTATCTGTACGTGTATGTGTTTGTGTTTGTGTATATGTGAATGTGACCGAAAATTTCTCCCCAAATGCCTCAAAACTACAGGACGCCATCACGCATCCCCCTATGACCAATTTTCTTACAAACATCATTCGATCTCTGTACAGTGAATTTACATCGATTGCCACGGAAATTACTGCAGATCGCAGCATTCCTCCTCCCATCTCATCTCCAGCGCAACAGAAACGACAACATCGAAAGCACAGTCGAAGCCGGTTGCTATGTCAACTATTTACAAACACCTCCGATTCCCTCTAGCAAATTACCATTCGAAGGACGTTTAGCATAAGATAAGCGGGAAACTACTTACCGGATCCTAGGAAGATTTTCAATGCAATCAAAATTATGAAAATATACAAGAGAGGAAAAGAAGAAGAAGAAGAAAAGAAAAACGAAATAATATACAATAGAGTCGTCACCTCGGGTGGATTTCTGCTAGCTAGAAGATAAGTGCCTAAAAGTTTATCCTTTCAACAGCGTTCCCACTCGAGAAAAATTTCATCATAGAACTATACAAAGATATACCCAATGTGCATCATGCCAATCGTTTTTCGAGACCCTTGCGAGCCATAACTAATCATAATCATATAGGAACAACATCGAAAGCCTAGAAGCAATCAACAAGGACAATATTGTGCGCTCGGCTTGGCTATTTGGCTACAAAAGCTCTAACCCCTCTAATAGGGCTCGAGTAGAAGCTGCTTAAAAATATCGCCGACTGAAAAAACCAGACACACTTACCTTTCGGGCATTCTTGTCGAGGAACATTCCGCCACCGGGACCCCCGGCCGGGCCACTGCCTCCGCTGCCCGTGCCCGGATAGGGTGACCCACCGGTGGCCATGTGCGAAAACGGCACCGGCACCGAGTACTTGATGGTGTGCAGCAGCTGGACCACCACGTTGGACACGTTCCGGAACGAGAGCTTCCGCCGGTTGGCCGCCCCCAGCGCCGAGCGAACCCCGAGCGTGTTCAGCATCAGCGGCTAGGCCAGGTTTTTCCAGTCAAGGGATGGCAGTGGGTCAGGAGGTGGTTTCAGAACATTCACACGATTCGATAGTTGGGTGATGACGGTGAGAATAAGAACGGGCACATGGAGGAACGGGCGGAATTTTGTTTTCGTTTTTTTGGTGTGACATAGAAGATTGTGTGACGACGATGACGGGCGGTGGGCGGTGATGGCAATAGTTGGTAACAACGGTTATGCAACCGAGTGGGATTACAGGCACGAACGACGACGACGACGACGACGACGACGATGACGACGGCAATGCGACGATTTTCGGGAGAAAGAAAGAATGTACGAAAGGATAATGGATTAGTTTACATTAGACACTGGGATGGGTGCGGACATATTCACTCCACATCGATAAACAAGTAATCTGAGGGGGTGTTGGGGGGATAAATATTAGCGACATCGGTTCCGATTTCTGCGACATCCAGCGTTCAGAATGCGATGACTGATTTTCCTGATGCCATTCAAGGTCTTAGGATTCTGAACACTGGAGTACAACAATCGGCAAAGGTTAGAGATGGTCACATCGTTCGCCTCTAGCTATTAGTTACCTTTCTCCGGTGAGCCGGTGGTACAATGAAGTACGTATCCATTTGATGATCCCGAAGATACGAATCCCGCGTTTCGCCGTGACCTGCTTCCACCTCGTACTCCCCGCCGAGAGCGTCCAGCGTCGCTCGGGTCACATGAACCCGCCCCGCTTCACCGCCACTTTCCATGTGATTGGCCAGCGTCACATCGTTGGACCACACATCGAACTGCCACTTGCGAAGTCCCAGAACACCGCACAAAACCCGCCCCGAGTGAATTCCCACCCTCATGTTCAGAATCACATCCGTCTGCTCGACCACCGAAGCGATCGCATCGATCATGTCCAGACCCATCTCAACCGCACACCGAGCATGATCCGCCCGTGGATCCGGAATACCCGACACGCAGTAGTAGCAATCTCCCAGGATCTTGATCCTCAAACAGTGGTTATCGTGCGCCAGTTGATCAAACCTTCCGAACAGTTCGTTCAATAACCGCACCAATTCCTGGGCACTGCACTGCGAAGCCAGCACCGTGAAGCCGACGATGTCCGCAAACAGTATGCTGACGTTCTCGTGCTTCTGGATGTAGATCTTGTGGAACTGGCCCTCCACCGGCGATAGGATGTCGTTCTTCATCTCCATGGCCACGTGCTGCGGCAGAACCGAAAGCAGGAGGCGTTCCAGCTTTTCGTTTTCGTCTTCCATCTCGAGCCGGGCGGCGATGCAGTTCCGGGTGTCGAGGAAGGCTCGTCGCTGGGCCCGTTCCATCATGACGTTCACCACCAGACCGGCCACGTTGACGCCCACGAAGATGACTATGTTTGCCGCGAGCTGTTAGCGGGAGAGAGAGAGAGAGAGAGAGAGAGAGAGAATAAAGGAGGTTATTAGAGAGCGAAATTTTCAGGAGGAGGAATGCGGTGTTTTTGAGGAACCAGTTGCGATTGTTTGTAACGTTGTAAAACGGTTCGATTCTCTTCAAATTTTCAAAACTTCTTGAAGCATTAAATAGGAATTTAAAAGAAGACCATGAGCACGATAAAACCACACCTATAACTTATGGAACAGGATATTGTTTCAGTAACGTTTATGAGTAAATATCCATCCCCAGAATTTCGAATAACGCGGTTTACATTAACGCGCCCTTGGTTTCTTTGAACGGAAGTTCCAATGGAAGATGCAACGTGGAGGAGGCGAATAAACCACGAATTGTATCGGTTGATGGGAGAACCTCCCATCGTACAAACCGCTAAAATCGGTCAACTTCGATGGGCTGGGCATGTCGTAAGAATGTTGGACGACGGCCGAGTTCAAATGATTCCCGAAAAAGAACCGAGGCGCGCAGGAAGGTGGGTCGATCATGTAGAAGGCGACCTGCGGACCCTTCGTAGATGTGAGGCTTGCTAAAAGCAGTCATGGACCGAGTAGAATGGAGACAACTTTTGTGGACTGCAGGGTCCACGATGTTCTCGACGGTTTCCATTAGTCCGGTTAACCCTGGGGCAATCCACGATAGTGGAAACCCGAATCATGTGGAATTTGACCAACATTTGGTTCCAACATTGACTATCTCGTGATATTGAGCATATAGAAAGCTACCACCTTCAGTAATGTTGTTCAGTGGATCAAGACCTACTTGATGGTGAAAAGTAGTTCTGAATTATTCCACTATACGGCGCTAGTGGGTATATGAACTTCCTGTAGAAGCTGGATCTCGAGATCCTGGCCATCTAGCAAGTTATCGATTTCGACAACGATGCTCGAGAGGACAAGGCCTTTCGGATGGTGGTCCGCTTAGTTCAGATATATTCCACCATGCGCCGCTAGTGTTCATGTGAACTTCCTCTATGAGCTGAATCTCGAGATCCTGGACATCTAGCAAGTTATCGTTTTCAACAAAGATGCTCAAGTGCACAAAGCCTTTCGGATGGTGGTCCATTTAGTTCGGAAATATTCCACCATGCGCCACTAGTGGTAATATAAATATCCTGTAAAAGCTGGATCTCGAGATCCTGCCCATCTAGCAATTTATCGTTTACGATAACGATGCTGAAGTGAACTTGACCTTTCGAATAGTGGTCCGTTTAGTTCAGAAAAAATCCACTATGCACCGCTAGTGTTAATGTGTACTTCCTCTATGAATTGGATCTCGAGATTCTGGCCTTCTAACAAGGTAAAGTTTTCGACAAAGATGCTCAAGAGAACAAGGCCTTTCGGATGGTGGGCTATTTAGTTCGAAAATATTCCACCATGCGCCACTAGTGTTCATAAGAACTTCCTCTATGAGCTGAAAATCAAGATTCTGGCCATCTAGCAGGTTATCGATTGCGACAAAGATGCTCAAGCGAGCAAGGCCTTTCGGATGGTGGACCGTTTGGTTCAGAAAAATTCCACCATGCGCCGCTAGTGTTCATGTGAACTTCCTCTATGAGCTGGATCTCGAGATCCTGGCCATCTAGCAAGTTATCGTTTTCGACAAAGATTCTCAAGAGAACAAGGCCTTTCGAATGGTGGACCATTTAGTTCAGAAAAATACCACCATGCGCCACTAGTGTTCATACGAACTTCTTCTATGAGCTGGATCTCCAGATCCTGGCCGTTTAGCAAATTGACATTTTCGGCAAAAAAAGCTCGAGTGAACAAGGCCTTTCGGATGATGGGCCGTTTAGTTCTTACGGTATGGGTTTCCATTAACGCGATTGGGACCTCATCCCAGTAGCGCGGTTGAGAATGTCCCTATTAAGTTAAGTATCTGGAATTAAAATTTTTACGTATGCACGTACTACTACAAATTTTGTAGTACTTTTTTAGCTACTGTATTCTATAGAAATATGGTGCACTTGGACGTACAATTTTCAACCAGATGACCTTTCACATTGCACATTGGACAGAATTAGCTCCACTAACTGGCATTTTTTGCTGCTGCACTGCTCTTGATGCTTTCTCTCGATGTCCCGTTTTGGTTGGTTCTTCACGATGCTTTGGTTGGTGCATTCCCGACGCCTTGTTTGCGTTAACGTACGATTTCTCCATTGGTTTGCTTCGCTCATCTCTTCCAACTTTCGGTGGAATGCTAGCGACCTGAGTTACGCCATCAGCGGCCGATGATACTTGCGCCATGTAAACGCTGAACACATTCAGGTCCACCACCGGAACCTGCTCTTGATAAGACATCCAACGGAATTTTGCCGTTGCTGGTAGTTTGGCTGGTAGTGTCTGAATAAATTTTGTACCACTGGCCCAAAACTCATCAGAATCTCTGATTGATCCACCCGAGGAGCTGGAGTTGCCCTCACTTTGGCGATCATATTATTGACATTTTTTTCTGGACCACCATACAGTTCTGCAGTGTCGAAAAAATCTGAGAAACCGTTGCCGGATGCTGCAAAAACTGCTGAAGCATCTTAGACGGTTTTTCTTAGGAGGTTTTCTGCACCGGAGTAGCCACAAATCTCCGTGGCGTGCTGAAAGATGATTATAAAAAGGCGACCAGTTTACCGGTTTACTGAGGATGATTTTTTTGAATCCCAAGGTTATATAGGCCAGTCTGTCGTCTACCTTCATTAATGATGGGCGAAGGAGGTGGTGGAAGTGGATATACCCTATGCATTTCAGGTCCATTTTATGGAAGTCATTGAGGACTAGGGTAGTGTTGGTTGATAAATGACTGGACAATGCGTACCATTGGTACTTCACGTACCTGCAGGTATAAAATAGATCCTACTGCGATCCTTAGCCTCTTGTCCGGTAACTCCTATCCCTACCTTCCCGTGGTGCCGATTGGGGTATGAGTAACCATTGGTGGGACCTTGGTGGCATGATTACAGGGAAGGGGGACGCCCTTTTCAAAGGGTGCAGTCTATCTGAGCGTCTGTTCTCCATGTTAGGAGCGGCTGATCGTCGTCCTCGTGCCAGCGTGGAACTCTAAATAGTGTTGTGCACGATGGTCCTCCGGTGAGACAGGACGTTGGGAAAGGCCCAACATCCCACCTTTTACAAAATCAATGTTACAAATAATACAGAAGTTAATACGTACTGGAACAATCGGCCAAGACCTAGGCGACGAACTAAGGACTACGATTGGAAACTCGGAACATGGAACTGCAAGTCGCTCTACTTCTCTGGCTGCGATAGGATTATCTACGACGAACTTCAACCACGTTACTTCGAAGTCGTAGCACTGCAGGGGGTTGCTGGACAGGACAGAGGGTATGGAAAAGCGGGCATCGAGCGGCTACTTTCTACCAGAGCTATGGTTTCACAAACGAGCTGGGCACCGGCTTTGTAGTGCTGGGCAAAATGCGTCAACGAGTGATTGGATGGTTGCCAATCAATGCGAGAATGTGCAATATGAGGATCAAGGCCCGATTCTTCAACTACAGCATCATCAACGTACACTGGCCACATGAAGGAAGACTCAATCACGAAAAAGAAGCGTTCTACGCGCAGTTAGAAAAAGTGTAATTGGTAATAGTAAGACATGAGGACTAGTGCAGTTATCTGACGACCATGACTTTCCAGCTGGATACGTAGATCGTTCTGTGATTCTAATTTCCGCTTCCATTCTTCACCGTACTGCGCTTCGAATACCTTCATCCTTTTAATCAACTCCAATTCTCACTTGCTTCTAGTGTCCATTTCCGATTTGTACTTCGCCTCCAGCTTATCGATGCACTCCTCTTTTTGTTGCGACTCAATTGCATACTGCTTATGATGTTTCCGAGTTTCAAAGGGATGCCAATCCAATCCGGTAGCCGGTACGACGACATCTACCTCGAGAAGGTCGATTTTCGTTCCGATCAACCCACGGCCAGTCCACGAGAACCATCGGGAGAATCTTCCGCATCTTCGCCAACCGTGAGGCTTCCTATTTAGGCCACAACAGGTCGGCAGTAATTAAGGTAATCCAAATTAACCTCAATCATTACGACATAACACAGCAACTGTTGTGGCTGTCAACAACCGAAACAGAGAGTGACGTCGCAATCATTGCAGAGCCGTATCGTGCTTCTTGGTTGCAGATAGAGTGGCAATGGCTGCGATACGAGTTATGGGTAGATTCCACATCCAGGAAGAAGTGTCCAGCTGATACGAAGGGTTCGTGATCGCCAAAATCGACGGGACGACAGGAAGACAGGAAGACGAGTCCACCACCTGGACCCTACATATGGCACTCATCAACATATGAGCCGGGAGCAACGGCTTCACTTCTCTTCCGAAGAAAATCCGTGACTACCTGTGAAGAATTCTTAAAAAGTTATTCAGAGCTGGGTGCTGATCTACAAGACCTCCTCCATGCTGTCGGCGAAGGCCATAAATGCGGCAGCCAGAATCATGCTGAATAGCTACGGAACTATCAGTAGTACGTGGCGTCTAATGGCTAGTGTATCATCATCGATACTGCGATACGAATGTCCAGCCTGGGTAGCAGCGCTGTAAACTAAGCGAAACCGTGGGAAGTAGAACAGTGCATTCAGGCTCATGGCCATGCAAGTCGTGAGTGCGTACATAACGATATCATCGGAGGCAGTATGCATTATTGCCGGAATGATTCCAATTGGATATCAGCGAAGAAATTGTCGAAGGTTTTCGGAAGCTGGTGAAAGCGGAGTCGATGGCCAAATGGCAGCGAGCATGGGACACTTGGGGAGAACAGTCGAAGGACGCACCTGCTCATGAAGAGGAACCATGGAGAGGTAAACTTCTACCTTACTCAGTTTCTGTCTGGCCATGGTTGCTTCCGGCAATACTTGCATGGATTCGGACACGCAGCGTCACCCTTCTGGCCGGAATGCGCAGACGTCCAAGATACACTCAGGAGCACGTGGTCTTTGATAACGGCCCAGTTAACGTCGTCTATAGAGGAAAGTGTCGTGAGCAAAGTGCATGGATTAACGGAGCCATTACGCAAATCATGTCGACTCTACAGCGAAAATGGCGGGAGAACCAAAAACGAGTGGTTGAGTGGAGTACCGGGTTGTCGTCCTCGAAGAACTCTCCGTCGGTGTATGGTAGATCCACCGTCGGGGACTACTCGAGTCGATTGCGAAGAGGGTGGGAGTTGAATGGCTTAGAAAGTGGGAGCTAAATGGCTCAACTAAGGAAGGTGGGCGTTAAATGGATCAGTCAAGATGTAGGACCTAAACGGCTCAGAGTGCGGCTTAATGGTCAAGATTCCCCGTGAAGTAATAACATTAGGCTGTCCCTGGGGTTCTGATGGTGCAACAAGCATACGGGTTTTAGAGGGGAAAAGTCAAATTTCCTAGCGATCTTTATACCCTGCTATTGGTGCAAGAACGATAATAATGACAGGAAGCTGATGGTGTGACTGGTAGTATAAGAGTCGAAATATGTAGCCCGTACATCACATCGGAAATGATTAAAGGGTGGAACAGTCAAAAATTGGTCAAACATGATTAAGTTCACACTGGTTAGTTTATTATATAAATGATCAATCTTCATTTCTGTTTGGAGTGCATCGTCTACAAAACACAGGGAAATTATTATTTTGAAGTTTCAGACTTTCCAAATGCCAACTGTCGGGCTTTACGTTTCAGACCTTCCATCAAGTTTTGTACCGCTGTGATATCCACCTTATTTGATGCTGAACGCCAATTTGCCTTGAGCTGTTTTTCACCGCCGACTGTTTTTTGAGGTTGCTCTTTACGCTTGCTCAATATTTTTCAATTGGGCACAGTTCCGGCCAGTTTGGAGGGTTTTTCTCCTTGGGCAAGATTTGAATACTATATACTTATAGTATTATAATATATTATATATGGCTTGAAACCAGCCTTGACGTATGTTGGAGCGTGTGCAGAAGTTTTGTAAACCGTAGAAGCGTTTGCAAAGAAATTCGCCTTGGAGTGCCATTCGACTGACTAGTGCAGGATCTTACAATCAAGCAAAAGAAGAAATAAGTGATAAGTTATAACATAGCTGTAAAGAGCCGCGGAAGCAAAGTAGGACAAAATGTCGTATTGCCGGACGAAAATTTCTCCACTTTTCAGCAATTCGTAAACAAGCAAAACAATAGGGTTTGTTTAACAGAAACACCCTGAAGAAGTTCCGGAGTTTTGACGACCCCTTGACAACACAAATCTCCATCAGTGATGGTTTTGGGCCGGAATTACCCATAGCGGTTTCTGAGGAGGCGAAAATCAATCAACAAACCTAGCGGAACATTATTTCTATAGAATGTTGTGGAACTGTTGGTACAAATATATTATTATTCAACACCTTTGGGTTTTCCAACAGGACACCCCGTCGGGCTCATAATGATAAACATACTCAACTCGGATAGCTGAACACTTTCCAGGATTGGTTTCTAGCAGGGAGTAGCAGTTCCCGAGCAAAGGATTATACCAAATTGATAACAAGTTCTAATACCAGGTTATCATTTTTTGATCATTGAATATGTTATCATTTAGGCTGAATAAACAGCCAAAATAATAGAATGAATAACAAAAAAACACTCGTATAATATCAAAATAATAACTAATTTTGTTATCACTGCAAACAACTTGATAACAAATCCTGTATTATAAGCAAATTTATTGAAATAGTTTCAAATGATGTCATCAATTTGAAATCAAATTCTCATGCTAATAACTGGAAAAAATATATTGATTGAAAGCTAAATTTCTTGTACAAATATTTCGGAAATATTTATAGCTTTACAATTCAACTTATAACGATCATAAAAAATAGTGTGTTCTAAATGATAACATATGATAAAAAAAATTGCCGATGGCGATAACTAAATTTGTTATGCGATAACAGCGGAAATCAAAACGATAACTAGAATAACAGAACAAACAACAAACTCTTGTACAACTTCCTTTGTCTGTTGTGTTTTGCTTATCATCTCGATTTGGTGTCACTGTAATCTTATATGTTGACAGTCTGGCTCGTTTCTTTGTTCTTTGTACTGGTATGTGGGACTTGCCCAATTTGTTTCCGATATCTCTGATGGAAAGGTTGCGATTGTGTTTGAAAATGCTGGCCCCAATTCTTCCGGTCGCTGCGGCTTCCTTGATACGCCATTTTCACAACTGAATAGAAAATGGCAATAATAAAATAGTGTCAACATTCCGTACGCATACACCTACAAAATGAGGGTGTTCAAGTTTTTTAAATGCACGATTAAAAAAAACTAGGCCATATTTGAATCGACCAAATTTTGACCGTTCCATCCTTTAACACCAAGAAGTGCGTCAAGAAATGCCTTCCGAAGAGTTTATTGTCGGTGAACAAGTCGTATTTAGGCCTGATTTTTGCTCGTGTCATCACGCCAAGGTCACACTGAGGTTGTAAAAAAGCCAAAATGTATGTTTCTTGCCAAAATTCGTAAATATGCATTGCCCAGATGCACGGCGAATCAAGACTTTCTCAGCTTTCCCGAAAGCACGAAAGCCTCAAAAAACGTGAAGCCAAGTGACATCGGAAGTATAAAAATCATTGGCGAAAGTTGGGTGAAAAGTGCAACTATGCTTAGGCTTATAACTTATCCTGATATTACAAGTTCAACTAAATCTCGAGTAATTCATGATAAGGACCTAAAAGCCAATTGTAGACAATGACTTCAAATGTTGATCTCTCACGAATCACGAAAACCCCACGATAGCTATCTACAGCATTTAGTAGAAGAAACATTCCTCTACCAGATGCTGCTTTCAGTTTACGAGAGCGATATTAGATTCGAGAGACATCAACGTTTAAAGTCCTTGTTTACAATTGGCTTTTCGGCCCTTATCATGAATTACTCGAGAAATGTAGTATTAACTCATTCATTTTATAAAAAAAAATGAAATATCGGCTCCGTAATGTTAACACGATTGAGCCTACCAAATAAACGAGCTAGATAAAAAAAAATCCTTTTATAATTAGCCAAATAAAATAATTGAAATCAAATAAAATAACCTTTTCTTTTAATTCTGAGAGTGTTGCTATAATTTCAGCAACAGTCTATAGATCAAAAGCATCAAGAATACAGCTAATAGCACCAAGTAAATCTCAAATCAACAACTCACCTGCTGAAACGCCAGATACTGGAAGTTCTCATTGTAGATATTGTAGCCGGTCAGACCGACGTGAATCGACGGCAGGATGATGCCGAACAGGACCGCTTCCCAGATCTGCAGCGGCATCATGGCGTACGCCAGAAACACCACGAACACAATCTGCCAAACGCCTTCGGCCATCACCTCGCGCGTATCGACGGGGAAAACGATCCCGACCGTGGGCATCGAGATGAAGCAGAAGGCAGCCGTGAAGAACAGAATTCCATAGCACAGGTACGGCAGGTGCGAGTCCCGCAGGAAGCGGAACTGGAGCAACACCAGCACGATGGCAAACAGCAGGCACATGAACGAGTTGAAGACATTCTGGAAGGGAGGTTAGGGGTCAGTTCAAATTGGTATTCGTTTGAAAAAGGGACATCGGTACTTACATGTAACGTCGGTGCCCGGTTGTAGCCGAGGCTGAGTCCAGCCATGACGCCGCACAGCACCACGACCAGGGCAACGACTCCCGTCACGGAGAACCGTTGCAGCTTGAGGGTGTAGCGCTGGTAGAGACATTCCAGCTCGTTGTTTTCGAAGCGCAGTTTGTTCCATGGTCTTCCTCGGGCCGCGTGAACCGCGTGATCCATGACGCTGCTCTTAGAAGCAGCAGCAGCGGCAGCGCCACTACCACCAGCCGCTCCCTAGCCTGATTCGCCCGCCAGGTTGGTCCAGGGTGATTCAGCGAACGTTCTGCGGGGGGGTGGAAGAAAAGAAAATCCAAATGAGTAACTAATGGAATTTGCATTCGGAATTAGCAAAACTTTGTCCGCGTGCAAGCATCAGTGCTCGAGTCGAAGTTGATGTGTACGGATGGTAAACAAAACAAAGTGGCCTTTGCAAACGTCGGAGCGGGAAGCGATTATTGAATCAACACACACACACACACACACACTCATACACGCACAGGGTGAAGTATAAACATAAACAAACGTGAATGAGTGATTATTGAGCGATTGCTCATGTTGGAGAAGCCATTAAACCACGGGCATAATAAGCGGTGGACTCATTATTATTTTTCCCGGTAAGTGACGGAGACTGTTCGGGGAAAACTGGACTGGATGCAAAAGCCATTAAAATCTTACGCACTCCCGGGCGGAGGATCGTGTCATTTTGCCGACGGAAAACTTTGTTTTGAATGTAGATGGCGATTCGCCGAGTCAGCTGTTGCTGCTGAGTTTTCTGTAGTGGAAAAATGGCAGGGATGCCAGATATTTTTTTCAAATGTCTGTGATAAAAATTTGAAATGTCAACGAAAAGATGTAATAAGAGAGCGAGTTATGTCTTTTTCGCTAATTGTGTGATTATATAAACATGTCTGCATCTTTTTCTTGGATTGTATGCAACCCTACACTGTTGTTTCATATTTTTAAAGTGACACTGAAGCTTGAAGCATTCGCATAGATGACAAAATTTTCTATTTTTTCTCCTGTAACGTTCTTTCCCGTTTTGTATTTTATAATCACAATTTAGTTTTCATTTGATGAATTCAACAGGCTCTTTTTTGATTCAACAATAACCTTTGAATTACAATGAATAACAGAGTCAATCTTCCGTTACATCTATCTATCTATACATATATAAATGGATTTCTGGCTGTCTGTCTGTCTGTCTGAACCTCATAGGCTCGAAAACTACTGAACCGATCAGCGTGAAATTTTGTATGAAGAAGTTGTTGGGGCCGGTTCTTATGATGGTTTGAGACCCCTCCCTTCTCTGGAAAGGGGGGCTCCGATACAAATGAAACACTCTTTTCTACATAACTCAACAACTAATCAAGTAAAAGAACCCAAATTTAGCATGCAGAAGTTTTTGGAGGCAAAAAATGTTTCTATGGTAGTTTGAGACCCATCCCCTCTCTAAAAAAGGAGGCTCCCATACATATGAAACAGATGTTTCTGCATACCTCAAGAACTAATCAAGCAAATGAAGCCAAATATAGCATGTGGGGTTTTCTGGAGGCAAAAAATGTTTCTATGGTGGTTTGAGACCCCTGCCCTCTCCTAGAAGGGGGGTTGTCATACAAATGAAACTGAAATTTCTGCATAACTCTAGATCTAATGAAGCAAATGGAACCAAATTTTGCTTGCGGGGATTTTAAAAGCAATAAATGTTTTCATAATAGTTTGAGACCCCTCCTCTTTCTCTGGTAGGAAAGGGAGGAGGGGGGCTGCCATACAAATGAAACACAAGTTTCGGCATTACTCGAGAACTAATCAAGTAAATAGAACCAAATTTGGCAAGTGGAGGTTTTTGAAGGCAAGAAATGTTTCTAGGGTGACTCGACACCCCTCCGCATTCTGTAAGAGGGGGGCTCTTATACAAATGAAATACAAATTTGTGCATAACTCGAGAACTTATCAAGCAAAAGAAACCTAATTTAGCATGTGTGAGTTTTTAAAGGCAAGATAGGTTTCTATGGTAGCTTAAGAACCCTCCCTTTCCTAAAAATGGGGGTTCCCATACAAATAAAACACAGTATTCTGCATAACTCGGGAACTAATCAAGCAAACGGAACGAAATTTATGTGATGGTTTTTGAAGACAAAAAATGGTTCTATGTTGGTTCGAGACCCCTTCCCATCCTAAAGGGAGGGGGGGCTACGATACAAATGAAACAAAATATTCTGCATGACTCGAGAACTAATCAAGTAATTGGAACCAAATTTAGTATGTGGTGGTTTTTGAAGACAAAAAATGGTTCTATGTAGATTTGAGACCCCTCCCCTTTCTGAAAGGAGAGGATCCCATACAAATGAAACGCAAATCCTTGCATAACTCGAGAACTAACCAGGGAAATTGAACCAAACTTAGCATGTAGAAGTTTTTGAAAGAGAGAAATGTTTCTTTGGTGATTTGAGATTCTTCCGCCTTCTGAAGGAGAGGGAGGGGGTACCTCAAACAAATGAAACACAAATTTCTGCATAACTCGAGAACTAATAAAGCAAATGGAATCAACTTTGGCACGTGGATTTTCGTGAAGGAGAGACATATTCTTATGGTGGTTTAAGAAGCCTCTGCCCTCTGAATGGAGGGGGAGGGGGGTGCTTCCATAGTAAAAAACGCAAATTTCTCCATAACTCGAGAACTAAATAAGTAAATGGAACCAAATTTGACAGATGAAGGTTTTTGTTGGAGTAAATCCGTAACGCAGTGTGCTGATGACCTCCTTGGACACCGACGGCCTCCCTAGCAACCTAAGTTTTCTTAAATAAACAACTGAGAAAATTTTGTCATTCCTGTTCAAGACTCCACTCAAGCTAGTTGTAAAATAAATCCTTTCTACTGTTCAAACTTTGCTGTTTTGGTTATTTCCAACAATCAAGAGGTTATGGGCCCAGTACGCAAGGATTTGGTCCACGGGATCCCGCAGTTCTCGGGCACCGGTATCGACAATTGGCGTTTTCGAGTGGAGAAGTATCTGAAGTCCGTGAAGCTGTTGAATATCATCAAGACAGATCCTCCGACGGAAGCGGCCGAGTTCACGAGGTTCCAGGAAGATGATGGTAAGGCGGCGTTTCTGCTGACGTCATTCGTCACTGACGATTTGCTGCATTTGGTGCGGGACAAGGAGACGTCCAAGGAGATGTGGATGAGCCTTGAATCCGCCTACGCCAAGAAGTCCGTCTCGTCGCAGACATTCGTCAGGAAGCAACTTGTGAAGCTGCGAATGGTGGAAGGTGCGTCCGTGAAAGATCACCTGAAAACCTTCGAAGAGCTGATCCGGCAACTGAAGCTGGCCGGAACGAAGCTTGAAGAGAACGATATTGTGTCCCAGCTGTTTGCTACCCTTCCCGAGTCGTTCGATCCGTTGGTTACGGCGCTGGAAAATCTAGGTGAGGAAAACCTGAAGCTGGATGTTGCCGTGAGCGCCTTCTTGCCGAGGAACTCAAGAAAACCGACCGGGCAGCGAATTCCTACCAAGAGAAACCTGCAACATTCCAAGGATCGAAGCAGAAACCTGGTAAATTCACCGGAAAGTGCAACCGTTGCCAGAAGAAGGGGCACAAGGCCAAAGACTGTCGTGTGAAGTTGAAGACGGAAGGGCGATCTGAAGCTAACGCTGCTGCTGGAAGTAGGTGGCTTTCATGACCGGAAGAGGCTCCCAAACAAAGGACGAGGTAGTGGTTTCCTTCAAGCTGGATTCCGGAGCCTCGGACCACCTTGTGAATGTGAAGCACTGTTTCACCGACCTCACGAAGCTGAAGCAACCTATCGTCATCAACGTGGCGAAGGACGGTCAATCCCTGGTGTGCTGGCACCGAGGAACAATCAAAGGCGTCAACAAGGAAGGTAATTATATCAGCCTGCATGATGTCCTCTTCGTATCAGATCTTCGAGCGAACCTGCTATCTGTGAAGAAGATGGCAAAAGCGAACCTGGATGTCACATTCACGAAAAAGGAAGCGATCATGAAGCAAGGTCGTGACCTGATTGCAAGATGTCCCATGCGGGGCGACTTTACGAGCTCGATCTCCGCGTCGATACGGTGGCGGCCAACATGTGTGGAGCTGTGACCGGTAACCTGTGGCATCGTCGACTGGCTCATTCGGGGAGCAAGAGTTTGCAGACACTCGTGAAGCATGACATGGTAACAGGTATTGCCGACCAGGTAAATTGGATTTTTGCGATGTTTGTGTTCTCGGAGAGCAGGGCCGAGAACTATTCACGGGTACTAGAGTCCGTGCTGCAAGACCTCTAGAACGAGTGCACTCCGATGTGTGCGGTCCAATCACACCAGCGGCTTGGGATGGTTCTCGGTACTTCGTCACCTTTATTGATGATTATACGCACTTCGCAGTAGCATATTCCATCAAGAAGAAGTCCGAGGTGTTCCAGAAGTTTCGAGAGTACGAGGCCATGGCGAGTGCCGCTCTGGGGCATTCGATTTCGAAGCTGACTGTCGACCAAGGGCGCGAGTATTGCTCCAATGACCAGCGAGATTGGTACGTTTCCAAGGGGATCCAAGTCGAGCCAACCGCAGCGTACACACCACAGCAGAATGGAGTGTCCGAACGGTTGAATCGGACAATGGTCGAAAGGGTGCGTGCGATGCTTATTGAAGCTCAAGTTCCGAAGAATCTGTGGAACGAAGCGGTTCTAGCGGCGGTATACCTGACGAACAGAAGTCCAACCACCGCGGTATCTGGCTGGAAGACTTCTGCGGAAATGTGGACTGGTCACAAGCCGGATGTGAGCAAACTACGTGTGTTTGGCTGTAAAGCATTTGCTTGGGTGTCCACGGCCCAGAGGAGGAAACTGGATCCGAAAAGCAAGCCTGCTGTGATAATCGGCTACGCGCCAAACGCCTACCGCCTGTGGGACAAAGAGAAGAAGCAGTTATTCCTGGCCAGAGATGTCAAGTTCGATGAGAGCAGTTTTCCGTTTGCCACCCAGATCCGTGACGAAACTCGTTTGGTTGTTGCTCCGTACGAGTTCGAGGATCAAGACGAGGAACACGTGCAACCTCCTGAACAGTCCGTTCAACCCGATGAGCAGCTGGTGGCTCAACATGACGACATCCTGACTGACGATGAAGAAGACGAGGTTGAAAACGACGGTGTTGACGAATCTGGAGCGCTCCCTTCGCAACTAGACCGTGGTTCAAACCTCGAAATGGAAACCCCGAGGCGCAGCGAACGGGAGCGCAGACTTCCCGGTAAGTTGAAAGAATTTCTGGTTGGAAAAATGTTCACTGCCGCGCAATCCCATTCTGCAGATGCATCCCAAAACGTTTCTGATGTTCCATTCGACGGTTCCGTGGGACGAGATAAGGCCGAGCGTTCGATCTTCGATGTCCCGGAGGCGTACAAGGAGATAGCTGGACGAGCCGACGAAGCCCTTTGGCAGCAAGCGGTCCGTGAGGAACTGCAGTCGCTAGCGGACAACCATGTTTGGCGATTGGTGCGATGTCCTGCTGGTGTGGTTCCCCTCAAGTCGAAATGGGTCTTCCGAATCAAGCCGGACGAGTATGGCGAACCGGTTCGTTACCAGGTGCGCTTGGTGGCGAAGGGATTCCAGCAGAAGTAGACCAGGAGTAGACTACAACGAAACATATTCCCCCGTAGCGAAGTTGGCCACGATACGAACCGTTCTTGCTGTAGCAACCCACCGAAGGATGCACGTTCACCAACTCGATGTGAAGACCGCATTCCTCTACGGGGAGCTTGAAGAAGACGTCTACATGGCCATACCCGAAGGAGTTGCAGCACCTCCGAACCTCGTTTGCAAGCTGGAGCAATCGTTGTATGGACTCAAGCAAAGCCCTCGCTGTTGGAACAACAAGCTGAACGACCTTCTACTGGATTTCGGCTTCACCCGTTCCCGACACGATTATTGTTTGTATACCAGGATCGACCATCGAGGGGGAGGGGTATACATCATCATCTATGTGGACGATTTGCTCATCGCTGGCGATCGGCTGGACCTGGTGAAGGAGATCGAGCGTTCTTAATCATTTCCTCGGAATGAAGATCCGATACGACCGCGCCACCGGATGATGTTTTTGAAGGAGAGAAATGTTTCGATGATGGTTTGAGACCCCTCCGGCTTCTGAAAGGGGAGTTCCAATACAAATGAAACACAATTTATTGCATAACTCGAGAACCAATCAAGCAAATGGAAACAAATTTGGCATATGGAGGTTTTTGAAGGAGAGAAATGTTTCTATGGTGCAGGGTTGCGGCTTATCATTTTTTATTCAGCCATATTCATTTGCCAATATCTCCTTTCAGAGGGCCAATTTCAAAATATGATGTATGATGAACATGTAGTGCATGAGTATACCTACAACTTTGTGTAACAGTACATTGCTCTAACTCCTATATCTTCAACATGAGAGCGTATATTCACAGTGATCTTCACGTTGATATTCGCGTGATCTTCACCGCGAATATCATCGCGAAGATCACTGCGAATATATGCTCTTATTCCTCAGATATAAGAGATAGAGCTATGTACTGTTGAACAAAGTTGTAGTTCTGCTCAAGCACCATAAGTTCATCATACATCATATTTTTGAGCATAAATTGAGCTTCTGAGAAGAGCTATCGGCAAATGAATATGGACAAGTCAAAAATGATAAGCCGCAACCTTGCTATGGTGATTTGAGACTCTTACCCCCTATGAAGAAGAGAGGGGGGGGGGGGGGGGCTCTCAAACAAATGAAACACATATTTCTGCATAACTCAAGAACTAATAAAGCAAATGAAATCAAATTTGGCATGTGGATTTTTTATTTTAAGGAGACTCCTCTACCCTCTGAAAAGAGGGGAGGGGGGTGGGGGGGCTCCCGTAAAAATGAAACTCAAATTTCTGCAGGACACAGGACTTTTATATATATTAAAATAAATTTCTGTCTGACCGATCGGAGTGAAAATATGTATGCAGGGATTTTTGGGGCTGGGGAAGGTTCTTATGATTGTTTGAGACCGCTTCCCCCTTCTGGAAGGGGAGAGGGCTCCCATACAAATGAAACACAAATTTTTGCATAACTTGAGAACTAATCAAGCAAATGGAATCAAAATTGATATGCGGGGATTTGAAATCTTCCAAACAAGGTGTGTCCTCATAGTATGATGTGAACGGTTCGGCAGACGGTGTACACCATATTTAATATGGTGCCATCATCACTCATGATCATCAGTATCATTATGGTCATATGAATGATTTTTGTATAGACTGCTTCTTCGGTTAGTCAGTGATCATCTCTTAAATTTCAGGGAAACTCTCCTGATCTTCTACAAGGCTCTTTGGTAAAATGCTGGGAAGTTTCTTCCTGAACTTCAGGCAAAAATCCTCATGAACTGCTTGGCAGTCACTCCTTATTAACTTCGAAATTCACATTTAAGAACCCAACCTTACCTTCCAGAAACATTTGGTAAGTTTTCTCCTGAACATAGTTACTTTCTAAACTTCTGATAAGTCTCATCCTGAACTACGAGGAACGTTGCTGCAAAACTTTGAGAAAGCCCAAGCAACACATCTCTGTCATAATTGGTTGCAGAAACTTGATTATGACTTAATTGAGTCACATTGCAGTTACTTTGACTTATTTGCAACAAGTGTGCTACTAGGGAGTACTCTCCAGAATTTCTTGGAAAATCTTTTTAAGTTGTTGGAAGTTTTTTCCTGAACTTCTGAGAAGTTCTTTTCTAAACTGCCGAAATAATCTCTTCTGAACTTTAGAGAAGTATTCTCCTGAATTTCGGGGAAGTTTATTCCTGAATTTCTGAAAAATTCCTGCTTGAACTACCAGAAAGTTCCTCCTATACTTCTGGAAAGTTTCCCCTTGACTTTATAAAAAGTATCTACCATAACTTCTGGGATTTCGTGAACTTCGAGAAGTTGTCATTCTGAAATGCTGGAATGTTCGATTCGAAACTTTAGGGATGCTTTCTAGAACTTCTGCGTAGGTCCAACTAAGCTTTTGGTCTTTTCGCAACTTCTGAGAAGTCCTGTTGTGAACTTCTGATGAGTTCTTTACTTTTTGACTTCTTGATTCCTTCTTGACCCTACAGATAGTGCCCTGTCTGGTAGGTTTCTTTCTGAAATTCTGGGAAGTTTTTTCCTGAGCTTATTCTTTCCAAACTTCTGATTGCTTCCACCCGGAACTGCGAGGAAAATTTTATTGAAACTTTGGGAAAGCCGTCTCCAAAATTTTTAGGAAAATTCCTAAAAATTTGTTCTTGAAGTTTCTTCCTGGACTTCTGAGAAGTTCTCTTCTGAACTTTTTGGAAGTTTTCTCCAGAATTTTGAGGAAGTTCGTGCTGGAACTATTGGGGCTCAAATTAGAAGGAAGTACTTCCAATGCTCCTGGAAAGCTTCATTCTTTTTTCTCTAAAGAATTTTGAGAAATCCTTATTCTGAAATGTTAAAATGTTCTCCTCGGAGCTTAGGAAAATCTGCTTAGCTGCTAACCATTCGAAAAGTTTCTTCTGGAACTTCTGAGAAGTTATTTCCTGAACTTGAGAGAAGTTCTTTCCTCAACTTCTGTGACGCATCGTCCTGAACATTTTTTTTCCTGATTTTTTGAGAAATTATAGGTTCCTGGTTAGCTCCCGTCTGAAATTTGAGGATGTGTTTTTTCTGAACTTCTGGGAAGTTCACTCTTAAATGACTGGGAAGTACTCCAAAACCTCTGAGAAATTCTAAACTTCAGAGAAGTCCTCTCCCCCACACTTCTTACTGAAGTTTTGATAAGTCCTCTCCTGATTATTGGGGAAGTTCTGTCTTGAAATTTTGGCAAGGATGATCTTGAACTTCGGTAATGAATTTTTTAATTGTTTTTCTTGCATGAACTGCTTGCTCCCAATACTTCTGAGAAGTTTCTACCTGACCATAAGAGTAGTTCTTTTTACGAGGAAGTCTCTAAATTTCTCAAACATGGTTTGTATTGTTGTGAACCTTGATTTTCGTTGTGACTTAATGGCAAAGGATATTACCAACGCTTTGAAAGTAAGTTTTCGCATGGGTTTGAGCACGCGTGGGATTGAACGCTACCATAAGTAGGGACTCCATGTTACCCTCGGAAAGGACCTATACGATACTTATCTCCGGGCCCATTGTGTCTCCAAGTGGACCACCGCTTTCGTTTTTTCAAGAATTTCTACTTTAAATGATACCTACGACATTTTAAAAAATTTCCACAAAGCTTCTTACCGTATCCAGGGTGGCCACACAATCTTAATATAAAAATTCCCGCATTTTTGCCTTATTTTCCTGACTGTTAAGATGAGTTGATATAAATTACTCGTAGCTAAATCTCTGAGCTCCCAAACTTTTTCCAGTTTGATTTACCACCAGACACTTCCCATTTATTTAAAGTACGCCTTTTTGTGCGACAGAATAAGCCAATTCTCAACAAATGTTGTCAAATTTAGTAGCTCCTTCTTGGTTCTATCCAAAATTTGTCCAAACCATTTTCCCTTCTCTGGAATCCGGCAAACAACGGCAGACGGCATTGAGCACAGCTGCCCAAATTCTTCTTTCACCATGTGTTTACACCCTTAGAAACGCAATTCACCACCACATGAAAGATAAGTTCATTTCTGGGCTCACCTGTTACAGTCGTGTAGCCAGATCTTCTAAGGGCATCTTCAACGGTGGTTCAAATCGTGGTTTTGATTTATTTGTTTAGACCAAACGCAAAAACATCACTGCATCGCTGGTGTTTGTAAATTTTGTTTTATAACGGATCTATTCTGCATCATTTCAGAACTTATATAAGCTTCAAAGTTTCTTACTGAACGCACTCTTTAAAAAAATAATTTAATGAACTTCAGAACATCTATGAAGATTGGGTGGAAATATCCATAATGACCGTGCCAGAAGTTGATTAAACTTCTCGGCAGTTGAATAAAATAATTGGAAGTTTCCAGATAATCATGAAGCTTGCTCGCTGTCTTTCGAGGAGAGAAACGGTGGAACTTTAGAGAAGTTCATTGAATTGCCGAAAAATTATTAACGTTTCTGGAAACTTGGATGAACTTTTAAAAAGTTTGCTGATCATGCATGGAATAGGAACAACTTTCTGGAAATGACGGGAACTTAGAAAATCAGATTTCGCTTCCCAGAAGTTGTTTTAACTTCCAGCAGGTACATATTCTGTGATAAAAAGCAGAATATCACACATATTCAAATAACTAACTAGAAATTGATAAAACAAATCTTAGAAGCCATGGAATTTCTGTGAAATGGTTAGCATTACCGAGATATTGTTAAAACGTACAAGAACTTTTTATGATCTCCAAGATTGTAAATAGATGGAAATTCTATTAAATTGATTAAATAGTAGTTGGTTTCGTTATTCTCGTTTTGTTTGGGTTCGAAAAATTATCGAGTAGTAAGAAGTTTAAGTTCTTCTTAAAACTTAAATACCCTGAACTTTTGGGATGATTTCAGAACGATTAGAAAGTTTCTCGATCACCTGGAGAGATCCCTGAAGTTCTAGGAAGCTCCCCAAAATTATGGAAAAATCCTTTGAATGTGTCCTAAGCTTTTCGAATGCTAAAAAAATCCACGTTTTCTGAAATTCTGGAAAGTTCCCCGATATTGGGGGAAGTTTCCCGATCTTGGGGGAAGTTTCCTGAAATTCTTGGAAGATCGCAGGACTACTGAGAAATTTCCTGAATTGCTGAATCCCCTGAGCATCCGGGAGTTTTTTCGAGCTTCTGGAAAGTTCCCTGAACTTCTGGGAAATTTTCAAAATTTCTGGGACGTTCTCTGAACGTCTGAGATGTTTGCTGACCTTTTGGAAAGTTTCCTGATCTTTGGGGGAGTTCCATGATCTTTGTGAGCATTTCCTGAAGTTCTGAGAAGTTTTTTGAATTCATGAGAAACCCTGAACTTCAAGGAAGTTTCTTGAACTCCTACATGTTCGCTGGACTTCTAAGAAGTTCTGTATATGGCTAGCAAGTTTCATGAAATTCTAAGAAGTTCACTAAACCTCTAGGAAGATCCGCAAACTGTTGAAAAGCTTCATGAATTTCTTGACTGTTCTCTATTGGAAGTTCTCTTCCTTGAATTTATGGGAAGTTCCCTGAACATCTTGAGTGGTTCTATGAACTTCTGAACAAATACCCAAAATAATCTGATAAGTTTTCTAAACTTCTGGAAGCCCCCTGAATTTCTGGATAGTTACCTGAACTTCTTTGAAGAACCCTTTACTTTTGTAAACATCCCTGAACTCGTGGTAAGCTCCTTGAATTTGTGGACAATTTCCTGAATTTCTAGGAAACAATCTGAATTTCAGGAAAGTTGTCTGAACTTCTAGGAAGAACCCTTAATTTCTGGAAAGTTCCCTGATTTTACGGTATGTTCCTTTGACATCAGGGAGAATAGCTAAACCTCGGGTAAAGTCTAGGTCAAATCTAAAAAGTATACCGAGCTTCTGATAAGTTCCCTGAGCTTCTAAGTGCAATGAATTTACAAGATTTTTTTCGAACTTTTGGGAGATCATTTTTGTCCATCATCAAGAGAACTAGCTGAGGACATACGCCAAAATCCGTTAGGCTGCAGTGCACCTATGTAACACTAAGGCCAACATATCCAGCTGCATCGCAACAGCTGAAAAAAGTCATCAGTTGACTGTAGTTGTCGCATAATGTCTAGGATCAAATCCCTTGGCATGTTCAAACGTCACAGAAAGTGCTTCTTGTCATAGGTGGGCGTGGCTCTGTCTATCACTATCAGCACTATCTAATATCGTTTAAATGAGATGCATGCATTCACACACTCACCACCACTCAAACCAATCCATGGTAAAAAGTTTGCGAAAAATCTTCGGTCTTTGAAGAAAACAAATCTTCTGATCTCTGGATATTGAATGATTGACAAGATGATAGGTGTTGGTGGGTTTAACAACAAGAAATACTACACCGGTGCGGGGAACGCAAAGTTGGTCTGTTTTAGCTGGTTCTTTTTAAGTTTGCTGATGCAAATCAACTGTTAAGATGCTAAAATAGACCACCGCTGAAGATGCTCTAAGCGGTACGTTTTGAACAGGCTGAACAATGAGATCGGTGGACCGAGTAAATGACAAAAACGCTACTCAAATCATTTGAAAAAGGTGTGAGTATGGTTCCTTCCATATGACAAAAATTCCCGATGACTTTTGAAATTCCCGCCTTTTTCCCGCATATTTCCCGATGATTTTGGATTCCCGCAATTTTCCCGCATTTCCCGATTTTCCCGAGTCTGTGGCCACCCTGCGTATCTTCTTTACTGTTCAGATCCTCGTACGTTTTAAATTCGAACTTCAGGTATTCCTTATTTAAATTTTAAAAAATATTTCAAATGTCTGTAAAAGTCTGCAACATAAATAAAATGTCGGCAATAACAATGAAAAGTCTGCAAATTTACAGATATGTCTGTGAATATGGCATCCCTGAAAAATGGAGCAAATTTGAGTTGGCCGTGTTTTTCCGCTGGAGGCGCAGGGAGATCAAAGTAGGATGGGTAATTTGACTGGAAAGTTTAGTCGTTTCGTGGAAATGAGCATTAAGAATCCAAAACGCAACGAATGGATGGATGGATGGAAGTTGCCCAACAAGTCGCATCCGAGTAACACCGGCCGGACGGACAACCGCCGATTGGTATAATGAAATTCAAGTGGAAATTTATGAATCTTTAATTTGTTTTTGCCGTTTCAGCTGCAGGGTGGAAAACTCACGAGAAAGTTGGAAATTCGAGTTTCCACAAGTTGTCAGATCTGAACAAAGAAGCCGAATCACCGAACGGCAAGTAGCGGCGCTCTCATCGCACTAATTCCCAAGGCAATTAGCCGCACCGTAATGAGATCCCATACGTCAGATTCCATCGATAATTAAATCCAAATGAGCGATTCGCAGGAATTCTAAACACCCGTCAAGTCGATCGGTAATTTTGCAGTACCAACTAAGAACCCTCCGCATCGACCGGCCACATGCCAATTTGTAACATATTTGTGTGACACATGCAATACACCACTTGACTTGCCAACTAGTAGCTAGTAGGGACCGTCCGCCTATCTCCCCATGTCACACGATCCTGACAACTTCGAACGCGGCAAGACGGTGTTTACTTTTTCACACAAATATCACACCATTAGCTGTCGATGGTGGCCGTTGTTTTCGTCAGTTGGTCACGCAGATCCCGCCGCCTCGATGTCCTCTCCCCGGATCGGCGCTGCAGTCAGGTGGCAGAATGATTTATTTGAATGCAATAGCCGCCACTTTGACAGTTCGCTGCCGCAGATTTCCAACCTAAAAAATCCGACCGTTCAGAAGTAGTAGGCGGATGCATTTGCATTGTTCGTCGCAAGCGAATGACAGCAATGTCAACGTCCGATGATTGCTGCTCGGCCTTAGGGGGGGGGCGAGCGAGAAAAAGATGTTGCATAAACTGACTTAATTAGTAATATCACACATTTCAGATCTATATCACGGAGACGACCGCATCAACTGGCGGCTGGCGGCGACAGTCAATTAGTCCGTCATTCGATACGCTCTGATCGAGAAGAATGTGCTGCGTGTCTGTCTATCCTCGCTAGTCTGCACGGTTTCGGTTCCAACTGGAGGCTTGTCTGGGCATGTTCGAACTGACGATTGGTTTTGTAAAACTTCATCCAGTAGGGCCGTCTTCGAGAGTGAAGAACAGGCCTCGGCAGGGAATTGCTGGTGGCTCTGCTCGGTAGAGTGTAACCCGATAGGTGGGGTGTTTTGCTCCAATTCTGGTTCGGTTCGGTTGGATGTAGAACAAACTATTGCACACGATTTACACGGTGGCTATTAATTGTAATTGGATATCGGAGCCGCTACAGTTCGGTCTCGTGCTGTAGGGAGTCTTGCTAGGTGGTGAATGAGGATTGCTCATTTCTTCGGTAGAACGGAATCGCAGATCATACATTCTTTTGATCATTTAGTTAGTTGTGAAATAACGGATCTAGTTTGTCAAACAAAGATGCACCCAAATGAAGCAGCTAAGACTTAAATTAGCTTCCTCTTTCAAATTCACATGCACCAAAAAATGAACACCTAATTTTACGAAACCATGACGTAAATTCCAATACCAACATTATCTTCATAGATTTTTAATATTTCAAAAACTTCTATAAATGCTTAATCTTACAAGCATTACTAGGGAGAACAATTGCTATTATCCGACATAATTGATTATTTGATTCATATTTTATGTTCATAATTGTAAACCAAAGAACCATATTGACAGGATCAAAGTGTGCCTTGTTCGATGATGACAGCAAATATTTTTTCTTCCGTGAAAATTTCAAATTAACTTACGATTTGTCGTGTTTTTAGTTGTTTGAATTGATGGCAGGTGAGCTAGAGTTTGCAATCGTTGCGTATAGCAGAATGCTAAGCAGTTCAGGAGGAAACTAACCAGGGAGGGCGGTAACTAAAATTTCTCAAAAATTCCGACTTTACAAAAATTCCAGAAGAAACTTTCCAACAGTTTAGTTGGAACTTCCTAGAAATTTCGTGCAGAAATCCTTGAAAGCTTTTGCGAAGTTCAGAAAAGAACATTACAGAATTCCAGAATGAGCATTTCTCAAAATTCATGAAGAAACCTCACCAAAGAACAGAAAGAAACTTTCAAGAATAATAGTGGGTACCTTCTAGTAACTTCAGAAAACTTCCCAAAACTTAGAAAGAAGACGTCTTAGAAGTTCTGGAAGAAATCTCCAACAAATTTAAGAGGTTTTTCCTGGAAATTATAGAAAGGACATTCCCAAAGTTTCGCTGATTTTTTTCTCGGAGTTAAGTTGTTTAAATAGAATAAGCTCAGCATAAAACTTCTCAGAATTCCAGGAAAAAAAAATACCAGAAAGGGCTCTGCCTATAACTTCAAGAACGAATTTCTCAAAAATTTCAAGAAACTTTCCTGAAGTTCAGGAGAGGACTCTCCAGAAGTTCCGAAGGAAATGTTCGAAAAGCTTAATTGGAACTACTAATAAGTGCTAGAGAGCTTTCCAGAAGTGCTGACTCGAACATTCCAGAAGTTCAGAATGAGGCTTTCTCGAAGTTCAGGAATTCCCAGAAGTTCAGGTAGATACTTCTGAGAAAAACAGGAAGAAACTTTCCTGATGTAAAGCGGGTACTTCCTAGTAGTTAAAGGAGGAATTTTTCAGAAACTTCCCCGAAGTTCAGAAGAAAACTTCTCTGATGTTCCGAAGAGAACTTCTCAGAAGTTCAGGAACAAACTTCCAACAAATTTAAGATTTTTCAAGAAATTCTGGAGAGAACTTTCCCAAAGTTTTGGGGAAATGGTTCAGGATGGGACTTATCAGAAGTTTAGTACAGTAACTAAACTCAAGAACAAACTTGGCAACTGTTCCAGGAAGGATAGGTTGGTTTGTTAGATGTGAATTTACATGAAAATTAGTGACTGGCAAGAAGTTAATTAATAACTTCCCCAAAAAGTACTTCAAATCGCATCTTTGGAACAGCGTCCTAATGTGTTTTTCTGAAAAAGATAGAGATTAGAGTAGTTCACAAAACAAGAGTAAAAAATGTTAATACTTATTCTTCGACTGTCGAAACTAACAGCTGAATTGATTAAAGTCCCGAATTACTGCATGATGTTATAATTCAACGACTTTTTGAAATTTAACAATACAGTCAACAGTTGAGTTCCGGCCGATTCATCTGTTTCTGTAATACGCAATTTCGCTTGACTCGACTGCTATAATTAAACCCATTGTCATATTACAATATTATCAGGATAAATACGGCACTTCAAACTATTCTTGAGATCAGGTTTTGGTGCTTAGCATCAACAAGGCGATTTACGAGGTCTCCATTGTACTTCTGAGTTAGTAAAGCTCCATGGGAGAGCATTGTACAATAATAGTCATCTTACAGTATTATCCGGATATCTACGGTACTCCAAACTATTCTTGAGTTCAAGTCTATGTGTTTGCCATGATCAGCAAGGCGATTTGAGAGGTCTCCATCGTACTTATGAGTTAGTAATGCTCCATAAGACATCATTGCTATTCCACATGTAATGAGTCACTCTTGATCGACTTCTTAGCCAGTTTCGAAGAATCAGATTTGTCTCCGGCAAACCCAGACTCAGCTCTACAATTCCTAAGACGCCCTTGATCTTTCAAAAGGCATTTTGAGCTTTTCCAGAAGCCTTAAAGATGCTTCAGTGTACGCTTCTTGGAGATTCAGCGAAAATCTCAGAGCAATCTACAGAAGACCCAACAGCTTATCTAAATTTTCTGAAAATTGTTTAAAATTCTCACTGATTGTTCTTCAGAAAGTTCTTTTCGACCATTAGAGGTGGCTTATTTTGAATTCTCAGATTCTCATCCAAGAAATTATCTGCAGAAATTCCAGATTCTGCTCTACAATTCTCAGGACACTGAGGACTTTTCTAAAGTAATTTTGAGCTTTTCCAGAAGTACGGAGGATCCTCCCGAGACTTGTACTGAAGCCTTAAAATCTTTTCCAAAACTTCCAAAGAATCTTCTCAGGAATTCTCAGATTCTTCTTCAGAAAGATCTTTTCGAGTTGGCTTATGTAGAGCTCTCAGATTCTTCTCCAGAAAAATGATTTCAGCAGAGCTTCCGGATTCCATTCTACGATCCTCAAGACTTTACGGGCTTTTCTGAATTCATTTGAGTATCTCCAGAAGTCCCGAAGGATTCTCCCAAAGCTTGTCCGGAAGTCCCAAAAGTTTCTCGAAAAACTTCCAAGAATCTTCTCTATGATTTTAAAATTCGTCTCCAGAATTGCTTTTCAATTTGCTCAGTTGCAGAAGTTCCATTGCACGCAGAGTCCCCCCTAGAGACTTAAGGCTATACTCAAGCTTCTCCAAAAGGCTAAAAAGCTTCTCTAGAAATCATAGAAGTCTCTGAAGCTTTTCCGAAATGTAAGGGTTCTCTCCAGATGTTGCAAGGGCTCTTCTGGAGATCCGAAAATCATTATCTTCAGTCAAGTACTTCCGTTGAATAAACTGTCTTGTTTGCCGCGCTAGCGAAGTAATATTTTCCAACTAGACTGAACTCACCACATGCAACAATGAATTGGTTCACACGTAACCGAAGTTTACAATGTTTTCTCCTTAAGCAACCGGAAGATTGTTTTCAAAATCATCAAAGAAATAATCAGTGAACTTTAACAAAAAACGAGTCAAACAGTTTATCTGTAAAAATCACATATTTCACGTGTAACATTTAAAAATGGCTTATTTGGTTGATCGATTCCTCCCATAAACTTTCTCTATGGTTTATCAAGGCTAAATAATTGAATTTGTGGCTCTGCTAACAGGTTAGGTCGAGAGAAGACTTTGTTAGCTTGAACATTGAACAGTCAAATCTATAGAAAATGCGTTTGCAGCTGCCTCATGCACAGAAGAGAAAGTCGATGAAATGTTACGCGAGATCGATCCCTAAGAAAAGTCAAAAACATATGTTCAGCACCACTGTGTCACTAGTAATTTTTGCTTGATTTTTTTAAAGTTTGTAGATTCTTGTTGCCAGTCAAAAAGTCCAGATTCATATGAAGTTAAGTGATTCTCAACGATATATCAGCCTACAATTTGTGGTAAAATTCCAAAAAAAATGCTACAATTTCCTTACAAACGTTACTCTGTGTATTACCAAGCTAGTCGTGCAGAACGCTTTAGTGAAATGGTCCCTTTCTTTACATTTTGAATCATTGGACCAAACAGGCCTTCTTGAGTTTTATCTAAGACCTTTTTAGGAAATACCATGAGCAAGAGCATTGACAACCCGAGGGTGCTATTTTGTTATTGCCAGACCAGCTGTAATTACACAGAGAACCAAGAGATAATGTTTGGGACTAACATATATCCTCAATGTGTAAAATTTTGTAAGTTTTGTAATGTGTAAAAATTTCAAATCAAATACCAAAGCAAGACTGACCACAAATCACTGGGATGTTGGACAAAGGGTTGGCTTAAACATTATTTACACATTTGACCTATTTTCGATTTGAACCGGTTTGAACCAATAGTACAAATAGCCACTTTGAACGATTTGAACCAACAGTGAGGATGCTGGGTTTTCATTGAGAAAACTTGGCAAATATTTAGATTTTCCTAGTTTTCCGAAACAATCGTTCACAAATACGCTGGTAGAAGTATTTTTAAAAAGTGATTTACAAGAATTTAAAAACAAGAGAAACGCTTGTAAGCAGGTTGGAGCCGATTCAAACTAACAGTTGGGACGCTGTTAGGAATTGGAAGTTTTTGAGTGGACAAGCAGTTGCAAAAAATCATAAATTCTTAGTTCAACTCAAAAATCTGTAACCTTTACATACAACCATCTGTATAAAGAAAATAAAACAAACTCTGTCATTCTAGTTAATTCTGTGCATGTGGCAACCCTGCCGGCACTGCCGAACGAATGAGAAATTTTCGTAGATGTACCCCTTTTATATCGTTCACTGCTGCATATGAGACCTCCCTTGCTAACATTTGAAATCTGTGATAGGAAAGCACTGTGCATTTAGTAAATTTAGCCTGCAAAAGAAAATAATTAGACATTACTTTTTATTTTCGTTATTTTTACAAGTTTCGTTATCGGATAATGTTTGATATTAACACTCGAGAAAATTCCCAACCGATTGATGTAAACACCTTGAAAATCTATCAAGTATTTACAAAGTTATAAGCGTTTAATTTGTAACTATATTTCGTGGGGGTCAACGTTTTTAAGAATTTTAATTGACACCCTACCCTTGCCGTAAGCCTACGCCAAAAAAAAGACTCGGCTTCACAACTTCCCCTCCTACACACTACCCCAATCCTACCCCACATAGTCTCCCTCACAACTATTGCTCTGCTACCATCCTCTTGAATGCGACCATGCGTTCGACGTCCAATAGAATATCCACGGCTTCTCCAACAATCTAGCTAATCTGGAGTTGTTCGTCCGTAATCTATACAGCATTGCACTTCCACAGTTATTAATTGAAATACAATCATACCCTATTCCTAGACCAGACTGGGAATGAAAGCCACCAGCAATCTCCAGCATGGTGATTCTTTGTAGCTGCGTCTTTACCTACTGAGCTAAGGGGCTATTCATGAACCACATATACTTTTCTGGGGAGAGGGGGGGGTTTGACCAAAGTCTACGCTCCATACAAAATTTCAAAAAAAATGTATGGAGAAAAGTCTACGAGAGGGAAAAGGGGGGAGGGGGTCTGAGATTTTCAAAAATGAATCTACGTGGTTTATGAGCAGGCCCTAAGAGAGAACCCTTTAGGCACCCCCGTCGGTTTGCATTACCAGAGACGAACCAATAACAGGATAAAAGTCTCGCTAATAAAGAAACCTAACCTATAGCACCCTAACTTTTTGAATGGCCTGAAAGCATCCTTACTGTTGGTTTAAATCGATGCAAAGCGGCTATTTGTATAAACCAGTCCAAATAGGAAATTGGATTAATGTATACATTGTTGACTAATGATTGTACTCGAAAAACATGCAACACTTTCTTTTGTGCATACATTTTCTAATGCAATTAAGTAAAGATTGGTGAAATTTTGGGTAAAACTGTTTACACGTTCAACATTTCGTCACAATCTGTCAAGTGTAACCACTTGGCTTCCAAACGAAATGGTTTCCAAACAAGAAGTACTTTGACAAAATTTTGACCGCGGTCGTGGAAAATCTAGGCCAGCCCCAAGGTAGATCGCGAAATAGCTGGGTATCATCCCGTATAGTAAAATAGTTCAAGGAGACCCAGACGGCGAGCTGGCAGCGGAAGAAAAGCGAAAAAGACGGACCCCGTGAACGTAAGGAAGGTGAGGAATTACATCAAGCGCAATCCGAATCATTCGATTCGGGACGTCTGGATTGTCCAGCAAACAATAGGACCGGTTTCATTTCTTCAAGGTAAGGAAGGCGCCTACCCGCCAGGAAATTGTACCGCAAGTGGTTGGTACTGCCAAAATACATCGTAATGGACGTACATCAAAGCGGACGCCAAGCAGATTCCCAGCCCGGAGTTTTGCGTCGGCAAGTCCCGCCTGGATGAAGTTCTGGATGAAGAAGGTCGCCAAATTTGCCAAGAAGTACTTGGTGTGGCAGGTGATCTGTGGGTGCGGCAAATTCAGCAAGCCGTATATAACGATCGAACGATCGGGGCCATCAACAACCTGTCCACGTTAAATTTCGGACACTATTCGTTCATTGTAGATTTTGAATTATATCACGGATCACTGAAACGTTTCACTTATATGACAGCTGAAACTCTCCTCTTTATTTCATGGTACGTTGTTTACATTCTTGTTAAGTAAAATGGCGTCGAATCAAGTGCAAGTGCGTAAACGTATTTTGTTCGAACGGCAGCAAAATTCAAATCTATCGGTGCACGAACTTGCCAAGGAACTAAAACTACCGAAGAGTATCGTGTTTTGTGTTTGCACATCATTTGACCAGCGCTTGACTGTAGATCGAAAGTTTGGAAGTGGAACAAATCGAAAAGTATGCTGCCGAGGAATGGAAAAGATGGCGGTAGCCATTATTGAGAAAAATCTCAATCTTTCTGTGCGAAATGAGGCTCGCAAATTTGGGAAGTCAAAATCATACGTACAAAAAGTGAAGCAGAGGCAAGGACAGAAGGTGAAAAAAGATGCCCAAACGTGTATATGTAGTTGTGCGTAGCAACCGCGTAAAATATGTAGTTGTGGTCGAAAATCTAAAAGTTTCGTCTCTACCGGCACTATCGATAAGGATGTGAACGAGATATAATATCTTCAAAAGCGGTTGCTACAAAAGCGGTTTATCAGAAGCCACGACTCTCCAGCTCTGTTTTGGCCTGATTTGGCCTCTTGTCACTATGCGAAATCCGTGCTGGAATGGTATAAGGTACAAGAGGTCAAATACGTGCCAAGAAAAGCCAATCCACCAAACTGTCCAGAACTTCGCCCAACAGAGAAGTACTAGGCTCTAGTTAAGCGGAAACTCTTCGAAACTAAGAAGACAGCAAATGGTATCGATGATTTCAAGAGAAGATGTAGAATGTAACGGCAAGCGTACCATGCGGATCCTGATGGTGGGTGTACCACAGAAAGTTCGAGGAATTTACAGAAAGAAGGATTAACATCTTAATCAACTGTTTTTAATGAAAATATAACTCTATTATTGTGAAACGAACAATTGGTTTTGTTGAATAATGTATAAATTTGTTTGCTACTATTATTTTGGTGCTCAAAATGTAACGTTGACAGGCTTTAAAGAAGAATGCCTCCACGAGGGCCTACCGGAATCGGCCAACGAAATTGTTTTTGTGCCGAAGGAGGCAAATCCACCAAACTCGCCAGAAATTTAGAACTCCGCCAGAACAAGGATTTGAAGAAAGAGTCGATGAAAGTGTGTAAGAAAGATGGCGCAAGTGTTGCACAAGATTTTATGGGTAGCGTAAGTTGTGGGCGTTTAGCCTAGGAGAGAAGGTTGAATGAGCCAACTTTGACAAAAATATAGCTAATATGTGTTAATCTAGGAGCTTCAAAAATATCCAACTTAAAATGAAATTTGGTGATCATTTTTGTCTGTTGCATTTTTTTCGGGTACAATCTTTGAACGCTGCGCAAATTCAGCGTATTGTTTACTAAAATGACTCATGCTGGCAAATCAACCCTTTTATCCAACATTTCAACGATTTTTCGTGGAAGTGTAGATATGATCTCGGCTTCCAATAAAGTGAGCGTCATGTTATCATATTCCTACCTTATATTTATTTGACCTGTATTCGCGCGTGGCCGGTGCCTGGCAATAACGGAATAGCAACCTCGGTTGGTCAATCATGCCCATGCTCATGCTAATGTTTGAAATTGCATCCAAATCGAATATGATCATGTCTACAGGGTGCGGCAGAAAATAATGTGAAAATTTGTTCTATTTTTTTCAAATCCCATTTTCAACTAATTCAAACAATAATTTCAACATTTTCGAGTGCAGTTATCTCTATAAAGTCCTTTTAAACAAATATATTCAGTGTGTCCTCCATTTTTATTAATAACATCCTCGAGCCGACGCCGGAAGCCAGAGCATGCCTTTCGGACGTAGTCCTCCGACATTGACTGCCATGTGCGTGTTATGGTTGACTTCAGGGTTTTCAAACTATGGTGTGATATTTTGCAGGCTTGTGTGGACAACGTTTTGGTCCTCGGAGAATTGGCCTTCCCCCTTTGGCCTTGGGAAGCATCCAGCATCAATGAAAACAGGCGGCATTTTCAAACCGTTGGGCGCCACCTAGCCAAACGTCACCAGTCGGATGTTCGGTTTGAAATTTGAATTTCACTTTTTCCGGAACGTTCTCCATTTTCTGCGGTGAAATGAACCGGTCCGTGCGGCTGTTGGCCACAGCATCGATGCTGAAAAGCTTTTCGTCGGAGAACAGGATTATCATTTTTTCCTTTTTCAACAAGGAAAGCAATCTCTGAGAACGAGTCACTCGTTGTTCCTTGAACCAGTCCGTAATCAAGTGGCGTTTCACTCTGGTTGCGAGCAATTTTTGAACGGACCGATTCGATCACGTTCGGCGTGCGTGCAGAGCGCGGACGTCCGATTCCCGGCTTCCGCTGCTTAGGAGCATCCTGCGGGACTTTTTTATGCGGTAAACTGTTGCCAAATGGCACCCTACCACCTTGGCAATCTCTTTCGGCTTCTTCTGGGCGAGCAACAAACTGGTGATCACTTCGTCACTTTCGCGAACATTTTGACGAATTTGCAATAAAACAAATAGAATGTTTGGATGCAGCACTTGAAAGTAAATATAAAAAAATACACTTTCGACAGAAATTAGTCACTAGCTACACGAATTAATCCAATACTCAAGTTTGAACCTTTTCGCATTATTTTCTGCCGCACCCTGTACACGTTGTCAGATATGCCAATAATAAGAATTACTCTTAGTTTCACAATACGTGATAACCATGTTTCCCGTAGCTGGAAGCACTGGCATCGATTTTCCAATCGAGGGAAAATCAAGTGTGACTGTAAATCGATTGTCTGCGGTTGTCAACGACCCATCTAAACGGCGAAACTCATTTCCTTCGACAGCAGCGTTGTTGCTTCGATCTGACAGCAAGAGGCATTGAGCTCATTGGCACCTACGCGCCTCTCTGGTGGCAATATTTGGGTCAAAGTAAGTTTGCAATTATTGGGACACCGCGCCGTGGCCTAAAACAAGTATCGAACAGAGTAAATCCGCATGGCAGTAAGCCATGGTCATAAGTACAACTCTCCATCACGGTCGCTTTGGCAATGGATCGGAGCTGTCAATCAAGCGCCCGCGCCACCGTCGTCTTCGCGACGTTAAATTTTGTGTGCTTTGAATTTTCGGTAGAATTACCAGTAGGCTGGGGTCGTTCCGTACGAGCTGTGATTTTCTGATTCGAAGCCATCTGGGAATGTCGTAGAGAAAAACAATTTCTTCCTTGACATTATCAAATTTTAAATCAACTCAAAATGAACCATTGCATCATCCCTTCTGATCGATTCGCGTCGAAAAACACCCTTCAGACAGCAGTAGGTGACCTAATAATGGGCGATGGGGCAGTGCATCCACCGCGAGAATGCATTAAAATTCCACCGCCGTCGTCGTCGTCGTCGTCGTTGTCGTATTTCAGGCAGGGGTAGTCCGACAATGATGCAGCCCATATGCGACGGATCGGGTGCAAATGTGCAATCGAAATTGACGCGGCGTGGTCTGGAAATGCAATGAAAATTCAGCATGGCCACTATCTGCGGGCAGCGACGTCGCCTTTGGTTCGTTGTTCCATGTGTTGTTTGGGAGGGGAATCAAGAGCGACAGAAATATTTTAAACGATTCCCAAGCACGCACTTGACGCCACCGCACGACTCGCTGAATGTGATGCGGCCAGCTCGAGAGCGATAAATTTATTGCATTTTATGATCGCCAGCCGAAACACTTGCTGCAGCACTCACACGGTCCGTGGCAGACAATCTGCATAAAGTCACTTGGAAACGAAATGAAAAAAAAAAACGAGCAAGAATTAGGAGCCGGATGTCAATTATTGCAACAGAGAAAGACATGCATCATTTGACAGACGGTTAAGAACCACACTGAAACAAAACGACTCGTTCGCCAAGCTCGATCCATCACTCCACAAACCACCTCACAGTGGGATAAAAAGTGCCCAAAAACGCGAAAGAATTCTATATCTCAGCTCGGAGTGGAACGATTTCTATAAATGATACCTTAACTTAAGGAGGAAAAAAACTCATTTTTGAAAATTATTTTCAAGGGGAAGTTTTTAGTCAAATCGATCAAAACTTTTCTTACACTTATAATTGTATCCATGTTGTATACAAACATATTTTTTTCAAATTTTTTTTCAACAAAATGGCGGCCGTGAGAGTGCGTTGAAAAAGTCATTGTATTTTGCTTGTGCCGGCTCTCCTGGTCGCATTTTTGATCAGAAACTCGCTAACCCAAAAAATACATTAATTACATTAACATTTAGTAGATGAATTGAAAAAAAAAGTTAAAAAAAAACATTTTGCACTTTTGGCGTAATTTTTTTGAAAAAAAAAAAACCATTTTTCCGCCAGTTTATCACATTTTTCCATATATATTAATAAAATGAAATTTGTGAAATTTTGTATGCAGAGATTTTTGGGGCAGGAAAATAATCTTATGATGGTTTGAGACCCCTCCCTTCACTGGCAAGGGAGGCTCCCATACAAATGAAACACAAATTGCTACACAACTCGAGAACTAATCAAACAAAAGAAACTAAATTTAGCATGTGGTGTTTTTTTAAGACAAAAAAATGTTTCTATGTTGGTTTGAGACCCCTTCCCTCTCCTTAAGGCGGGGGGGGGGGAGGGCTCCGATACAAATGAAATACACTATTCTGAATGACTCGAGAACCAATCAAGCAAATGGAACCAAATTTAGTATGTAGCGGTTTTAGAAGACAAAAAATTGTTCTATGTTGATTTGAGACCCCTCCCCTTTCTGAAAGGGGGGGAACCTATTCAAATGAAACGCAAATCCTTGCATAACTCGAGAACTAATAAGAGAAATGGAACCAAATTTCGCATGTGGAAGTTTTTGAAGGAGGGAAATGTGTCTATGGTAATTTGAGACTCTTCCGTCATATGAGGAGGAAAGGGGGAGGGGGTGCTCTCAAACAAATGGAACCCAAATTTCTGTATTTCTGCATAACTCGAGAAATAATCAAGCAAATGGAACCAAATTTGGAATGGACGAGTTTTTTAAGGCATGAAATGTTTTTATGGTGGTTCAAAGCCCCTCCTCCCTCTAAAAAGGGGGGCTCTCATACAAATGAAACAAATTTCAACCAAACATGAGAACTATACCTACTGCTTTGCAAATTTGTATTCAGTGGTTTTTGGGTCCGGGAAAGCATCTTATGATAGTTCGAGAGCCCTCCCGCTTCTAGAAAGAGTGGGATCCCATGCAAATGAAAAACAAATTCCTGCATAACTCGAGAACTAATCAAGCAAATGAAACCAAAATTGGTATGGGTGAGTTGTTGAAGGCAAGAAATGTTTTTTGTGGTAATTCTAAGACACTCTCCTCTACTCTGAGCAAGCGGGGCTACCATACATACGAAACACAAATTAAAACCAAACATGAGAACTATTCGCTACACAGCATGTGGAGGTTTTGTAGGCAAGAAATGTTTCTACGGTGGTTTGAGACCCCAAGCAAAAGAAACCAAATTTAGCATGTGTGAGGTTTAAAGGCAAGAAAGGTTTCTATGATGGTTTCAGATTCCTCTTCGCCCTGAGAGGGGGGGGCTCCTATACAAATGAAATACAATATTCTGTATAACTCAAGAACTAATCAAGCAAATTGAACCAAATCTGGTATGTGGAGGTTTTTGTAGATGAATACTGTTTCAATGCTAATTTGAGACCCCTCCCTTTTCTGAAGGGGGGGGGGGGGGGGCTCCTATACAAATGAAACACAAATTTTTGCATATCTCGAAAACTAATCCAGCAAATGGAACCAAATTTGGGATATGGAGGTTTTTGAAGGAGAGAAATGTTTTTATGGTCATTGAGACTCTTCCGTCTTCTGAAGGGGGGATGGAGGAGCTCTCATACAAATGAAACACAAATTTCTGCATAACTCGAGAACTAATAAAGCAAATGGAATCAAATTTGGCATGTGGAAAACGATGAAAAAAAGACTTGGAGTTCGAATTTCGGAAAAAGGATTTCAGGAGTGTATTCTACGTATACAAATGTTTATTCAATAAAAAAAATTGTATTTTTTGATCAATCTAACTGTATATCCCCCCTTAAAGGAAAATCGTCGTTATCTCACTGGCCACACGGAACTGCCTGAGGAGCAAATGAGCTTATTGTACCCTGGTTCCCCTAATATTTCCTTGTTGTTCAGAAATTTCTTTGCTCGCTGTGACTCAAGATCAACAAAATGATGCTAATGCTGTGTAAAATTTCCAGGAGAATCGATTGAAGTAGATTTCGTTCACCGCACGGCTCTGTGAATGAAGATATGGCTGATTTTGTCCTAATTCCCCTAATATTTTCATGTTTTTCACAATTTTCTTTGCACGGTGTGACTCAAAATCAATAAAATATTTCTATTGCTTTGTAGAATTTTCTGGAGAATCTATTGAAATTGGTTTCATTTACCGCACGGCTCTGAGAACGTCGATATGGCTGATTTTACCCTGATTCCTCCTAATAGTTTTGAGTTTATCATAAATGTCTTTGGTCGGAGTTACTCAAGATCAATACATTAAGCCTAGTCCTTTGTAAAATTATCTGAGAAATCGATTGGAATTGGTTTCGTTTACCGCACAACTCTGTAAACGAAGATATAGTCGATTTTACCCCGATTCCCCTTAAAATTTTTGTGTTATTCAGAGATTGCTTTGTTCGGTGTGACTCAAGAACAACAAAATAAGACTAGTCCTGTGTGAAATTGCCTGAAAAATCTATTGAATTTGGTTTCATTAACCACACGGTTCTGTGAATGGAGATATGGCTGATTTTACCCTAATTCCCGTAGTATTTTTGTGTAGTTCAGAAATTTATTTGTTCGGTGTGTTTCTACAGCAACCAAATAAGGCTAGTTCTATGTAAAGTATTCTCCAGAATCAAATGAAGTTGGTTTCATTCACCGAGGTGACATTTGAGCGGTGCCATGTCATGGACTTTATCATGGACATGGAGTTTAGGTCAAATGATCTACTAGATCAACCATGACTGGACTACTGTCCTCAGCAACCCATCATACCCAAGCAGACTCAAAAAAAGCTATGCGAAGGGATTATAATATATTTCCCAATATTATATTTTTCATATAAGACGTTCTAGGTTCTCCAAATTGTGCTGGAGTTTAGATAGTTCGTTGCCATTAGTTCAACCAAGACAAATGTAATGCCCCTAACATCGTGTAACGTCTTCGCTGGTCTATAGTACCAGTTCGCATCGTTTTCGACCCATTTTCATTTATATTTGTTGTACTAGGTGCTCCAGGTCATTGAGGAGTTCAAGTCATAAAATCTGTTGAACCAACCACAGCTAAAATATAGTTCGTATGGAAGAAAGATACTCAAATAGACTCACGGAGGCTTTAGGCATTGAAAGCAATCTATTTTTCTGCATATTAGATATTCTCTGCTCCCCAAATCATCCTGGAGTTCAGATCAAATGATCTACTAGATCAAACATATGATCCATTGGCCTTAGTAATGCAGAAAATCCGCATCAGACTCAAAGAGACTATACGAATGGAATATAGTATATAAGATGTTCCATGTTCTCCAAATTGTCCTGGAGTTTAGATAGTTCGTTGCCATTAGTTCAACCAAGACAAATGTAATGCCACTAACATCGCTGTCATATTCAAAATGTGCGAACAAAACACTGCTAGAAGACATTATTTGCAAGAAAATTTCTGAGGCATATGTATTGGATATTGGATGAATTATGTACCATCGAACACACTAAAAGCGATAGAATGATATTCCTTAAAACACAGTGTGCGCCAGCGAAATTTTCGTTACCCCTCACCGGCTGAACCGTTGCACAGTGGGCAATAACTGATAAAAACTAAGAAAAAAATCTGTTACTTTTGTGAATAAGGTCATTACCGCTTGTAAATTGTCTGAGAAATCGAATAGAACTAGTTTCAATCACCGCACGGATATGGTTGTAGAGTTATAGAGCTTATTTTACCCCACTTCCCCTTATATTCTTGGATAATTTATAGACATCTTTGCACGGACAAGCTCAAGATCACATCAAATAGAGGTTTTTTCAACCACCGCATGGCTCTCTGAACAAAGATATGGCTGGTTTTACCCCACTGCCCCTTTTATGTTTAAATAATTTATAGATATTTTTGCACGGAGAGGCTCAAGATCAACCAAATAAAGCTTATCCTATGTAAAATAATGTATCCTATGTAAAATAATCCTATGGAATGCTCTCCAACCATATCTCCAGAACTGATTCTCTTGTTCCAGAAATATTAAATAGGCTCTATGAAACCAAAATACCTTTCATTTGACAGTTTTTGTGTCTCATTGTGTTAGTTAGTTACCACGACATACGGCTTAGTTCTTAAAATCCGCGTTTTTCGGAACTTCTTCCGGCCATATCTCCAAAACCAAATAATCAATCCCAGAAACATTTCGTAATGTTTTATGGGACTACAATATCTTACGATGGTCGTTGTACCCAAATCGGAGCGGTGGTTGCTGATAAACAGGGGTTAGGTCCCAAAACCCGTAAAATAAGTTAATTTTTTGGAAATTGTTTCGGCCACATCTCCAGAATCAGATATCCGAGAAACATGAATGAACTCCTAAAATTCGTGAACTCCTAAAATTCCAGAACGTTTTCCGTCTATATCTCCGAATCGAGATATCCGATTTCGAAACCAAACAATAGCGTTCAATGTGACCGTGATACCTTTCATTTGGTGATTGTAGCGCTCAATTCGGAGGAGTTGTTGCTTAAAAACACGGCTTTCTTTATTCCGTCACATACATACACAAACACAGATATACATACACACCCACTCACAGAGGCATTTCATGATCTCGTCGAGCTGAGTCGAATGGTAGATGACACTATAGTTATAACTGCATATTTTTTTCAGATATAAAAATTTACGACATCTACTCAACGATGATCATTGAATCTTGCGGAAGGTTAACTAACACAATGAGATAATCTGAGATGTCCTAGGTCATCCAAACTGTGCTGGAGTACAGAACTGCAGTTGTAACTGTAGCTTTTTCGCCTTTACAAATTTACGATACGTATTCAACCATGATCATTGAACCTTCTAAAAGGTCAAAAGATGTAATGCAGTAATCTGGGAGGTTTAAGGTCGTCCAAACTGTTTTTGAGTTCAGAATTGAGGGTCTTCAGTTGTTATTTTTTTTTCTGCTTCACAAAGTTACGATATGTATGCATGTATGTACCATGGTTGAAACATTATCATAACTTTGAAGAGCCGAAAAAACTACAGTTTTAATTGTATATCCTAAATTATGAACTAATGAACAGTCTGGTATAACCCCGAACATCCCAGATTTTATCATTATGTCGATGGACCGTTCAGAAGATCTATTGGAAACGGTTGAATATATATCGTAATTTTTTCTAGTCGTTAAACAATAGTTACAACTGTAGATCCAGAACTGTTTGGATGACCAAGAACATCCCTGATTATCTAATAATGTATGTTGAGCTTCCAGAGGACTCATGAACTTGGTTGAATACATATCGTAAATTAGTACAGTTGGTGAAGCTACCGTTACTATTGCATATCCTAAGCTCTGAACTCCAGGACAGTTTGCTAGACTTAGAACGTCCCAGATTATCTCATAGTATCGGTTGACCTTTTAAAAGATTCGATATGCTTTATTGAATACATATCGCTATTTTGTTACAACTGTTGACCCTCAGTTCCGAGCTTCTTCGTGTTCAGGATGTTCTGGGTTGAAAGTCAGGCCTTAAGCGCATCAGAAACAGACGTGTACATCCTTAGGCAAAGTTGTAGCGCAGAAAATTTTATGAAATGAAATGAAACATAAATTTTCATAACTGACCGATTTAGAGCAATTTTCCCTCATCAACTTAGGGTGTACCATAAAAAAAAAGTTTTTTTTTGCACTAACTTTTTTTATTTCAATTTCCACTCTACAGTTTGTTTATTCCGACAAGTTTTATAACTTTTAAAGACGCCTACTTTGGTATACAAACTTTGCCGCTAGCTTCAACCAATCAATAGTTATTGAAGTTTTTCTTAAAAAAAATACGCCCTTTTCAAATGTTGATTTTTATGATTGGGGCAAACACAAAAAAATTAAAGACGTCATTTGAACGGACGACTTATACTGTTCAACATATGTGAATACTAGAGATATGTTATTTTTGTATCTTGAGAAAATTACATTTGAATCTGGGATGGTTTCAGAAGAAAAACTTCAATAACTATTGGTTGGATAAAGCTAGCGACAAAGTAAATATATCAAAATACGCACCTTCAAAAGCTTTATAACTCATTTAAATCAAATTTTATGATGGAAATTGAAATAAAAAAGTTAGGACAGAAAAACTTTTTTTTATGGTACACCCTGAGTTGACGAGGGAAAAGTTGCTCTAAATCGGTCAATTTTTAACCTTCAAAAAAAAATGGTGGTGAAACTTGAAATAAAAACGAAGGCTAATTTTTTTAAATTGATTAATATTAGGGTGGTCTCCATTTTCACGGAAATACGAAAACTAACTTTTTTATTTGCAGAAATAGACGCTTACATTCTTGGACAAAGTTGTAGCGCAGAAAATTTCATGGAATTTTCATGTAAGATTTTTTTTTGTAGCTTAAAAATTGACCGATTTAGAGCAATTTTCCCTCATCAACTTAGGGTGTACCATAAAAAAAAGTTTTTCTGTCCTTACTTTTTTATTTCAATTTCTATTGTAAAATTTTGTTTAAACAAATTATAGAGCTTTTGAAGGCACGTATTTTGATATATTAATTTGGCCGCTAGCTTTAACCAATCAATAGTTACTGAAGTTTTTTTTTTTAAACCATCCAGATTCAAATGTAATTTTATCAAGATACAAAAATAACATATCTCTAGTTTTCACATATGTTGAACAATATAAGTCGTCCTTTCAAACGACGTCTTTAATTTTTTTTTGTGTTTGCCCTAATCATAAAAATCAATATTTGAAAAGGGCGTATTTTTTTAGAAAAACTTCAATAACTATTGATTGGTTGAAGCTAGTGGCAAAGTTTGTATACCAAAGTAGGCGTCTTTAAATGTTCTAAAACTTGTCGGAATACAACTGTACAGTGGGAATTGAAATAAAAAAGTTAGGGCAAAAAAAAACAATTTTTATATGGTACACCCTAAGTTGCTAAGGAAAAATTGCTGTAAGTCGGTCAATTTCAAGCTACAAAAACAATTATGTTTGAAAATTCCATGAAATTTTCTGCGCTTCAACTTTGCCTAAAAATGTAAACGTCTGTTTCTGCAAATACAAAAGTTAGTTTTAGTATTTCCATAAAAGTGGGGACCACCCTAATTTTATCCAACATCGAAAAATGGGCCTTAGTTAAACAAACCATGTTGTACAACATCACTTTGCTGTAAAGTTTCAAGTTTAGGCGCTGGGAGCATGTTTCCTCGTAAATTCGTGATCTGGACCATAGTGCATTGAGCAAAGAAAATTGTGAAAAACATAAAAATATTAGGGGAATCAGGGTAAAATCCTTCATATCTTTATTCACAGAGCCGTGCGGTGAACGAAATCTACTTCAATCGATTCTCCTGGAAATTTTGCATAGTACCAGCGTCATTTTGTTTATCATGAATCACACCACAAAAAAATCTCCGAACGACAAGGAAATATTAGGGGAACCAGGGTAAAATGAGCTCATTTGCTCCCTAAGCAGTTCCGTGCGGCCAATGAGACTAGGTCCATTCGATGCCTTAGAAATTTTCCTTGAAGTAAAGGTTACATTTACAGAAATCGTTCCACTCCGAGCTAAGATATAGAATTCTTTCGCGTTTCGGGCACTTTTTTCCCACTGTGCACCTCCCCGATTTATCGAGATGGCCTCAATTCGGTAATTTACCGCCGCGGCCATCACTGCCTAGTTTGTTTGTTTGTAGTTTTTTCCTTCCTTCAACTACACGGACGCACAGTTAAAGGCGATCGTTGATGGATTTTTAATGCTTTCAGTGAGTCAAAACATATGTCACACGAAGTCCAGTTCGCACTGGAAGGTGCCAGCGATCGGCGATCGGCGCTGTCAACGGCAACCAGCTACCACCTTGGTGGCTTGGCACATGGCCTACTGTCACCCGTTGCTCGTTGACACCTTGTTGTGCGCTACCTTTGATTGAGTTATCGGTTTTTGATTATTTATTGAGTGTTGTGACAACGTGAAACCACTTTGGCCGGAGCGTTCGCACGCTTCCCTCCACCCGTGGCTTAATGCTATTAAAATCAGTCGCAACGAGAATCCCAGCGATTAAGGGAAAAGCCTCTTACCGCTGGTAGCTGGTAGTAAACAAGCGAAGCGTCGGACCGGGAAAATTGACGGATAGACAAAACAAACTCATTATCAATTCAAGTGCCCAACGGAATGTTCCGCGCTCGCTCCATTAAAAGCCCGGATGGGAGGAGTATATCGTTTGCTTAAATCTCATAAATACGAAGACGACGCTGATAGACGACACTTGTTGAAAGTTTTTTCGCAATCAAAGTTTGTTTACCCAGCCATTCCGATAGATTGAAGAGTGTTCTTTCTTGCACAGAAGCAGCACCGGCCACTCTTCAACCTTGGAAATGGATGGGTTGATTGAGTCTATTTATTTCGCAATGTTTGCCCCAACCTCAGACACTGGAGTCCACCTCGAATCAATGCGGTGCATGTTCTGGTTCTGTTTACAAACGACAAATAGCGACTTCTAATCAAATATGGGTGTCAAAGTTTTGTAGCACTTCAACCCAGCCGTGTTTAGAATTGGAAGTAGCGAAGTGAGTCGAACACGGAGTCACAGCAGGCCACGGACCGATCCGATCCTGAGTTTGTTGTTGTTGTTGACGTTGTTGGTAGCCTGTCACGGAGATATGCGAGATTCGCAGCGGGATACCTCTTCGTTTGAGTTGGCCTCAAGTCTTGATTTATCAATATGGCTGGACATTGCGTCACTTGGCTCAATAGTATCGCAGTTATCACTGATGTTTGTTGATCTATGCGGCGCGACGTGTTTTCAGAGCAGGTTTCGCAGGTTTGGCTATTTGTCTACGTGTTTTCAGGAATTTGAAATTAAGTAGGGACTTCTGGGTGCGATGGTCACTGGAAGCTGTTATCGCAACGATGAGCTGATGTAGGAACGAAGATAACTCAAATGGGAATACGAGTGTAAAATTATAATGCGTAGTATTGCTATTCAATTAGTACTTCAGCTAAATTAAAAAAAAAAAACCTTGAGAAAAAACCTGATATGTTCTTCAGTGTGGTCATTTGAACTGGGCAAAATCGAATTCAAAACATACAACATTACATTACAAAAACAACTTACTAGTGGTTCTAAAAGTGCATTTAAAATACGATCTGGACAGACTCAAACTGCATGAAATAAAACGTAAAAATCTTAGCAAGAAGTCTAATTTGAAAAACGATGTAATTTTCTATGTTATCTAATGCACATAAAAAGAAAGATAAATTAAGCAGAAGTTAATGGTATACTTCATGTAAATTTAAGTCACATTACGCCTGAATCTAGTCTGTTGCATGAAAGATTGCAAACAATTTCGTTGTTTACGCTTCTTTTGGCTTGGAATTCAACGAGGGGAAATTTTATACGCCTGTTAAAGTTCATTAATTTTAGCGAGATTTTGTTTTACGTACCAATTAATTTTACATATAATTTTTTACGAATGAGGTTTTTTACGCTCAATTTGAAGGAACATGTTATTTTCTGGGTTATCTGATGCAAATAAATGGAATGCTCGATTTAGCATAAATTCATGGGATATTTCAAATGTAAATTGTAAATTTACGCCAGATACAGCGTAGATATGGAAAGATTGAAAATAATTTCGTGTTGACGCTCTGTGCAAAAAGAAATCGAAATAACGAGGAAAATTTTTCTCTATTTTTTTTTTTTTAGGGTATCTATCTGGAGCTGCCTGACAGCTTGGTTATCAAGACTAGACCCTTTCCCAACGTCACCTCTACTACGACCAATACCTTAGAAGCACTAGCCTATGTTGGCCGCTTGAGCACTAGTTGAAATATTTGGTATTGGACCGTAGTATTTTTCAAAATTTCTGTTTCAATCCTCTCGCGATGAAGTTTTGTTATGCAGTCGTAAAATGGAAACTCCAATTAACCCCCAGTGCTGAAGTTATATCTATGGCCGTATGCAGAAGTACCTAGATTTCAAAAAGATGTAAATTACCAAACAATAATTCTTAGGGATGACATTCAGGCCTTTGATGTAGTCTATGTTGACAACTAGTAGTATTGAAGTCAACCCCAAGAAGTATTACAACAACAGTATGCATAATATTTATTTTCATACAGCGAATTATATTTCTAGACAACCCTCAATTGCAATGGTATGCATATGTTGGCCACTTACAGCACTGCGGTATCTTCTAATTATAGTCGCAAAAGATTGAACTTGTATGTAATGAGCTTCCATTTTAGAGTATGTTATGTTTGAAATCTTTGAACTGCGCAGACAAAGAGGTAACTAGAAAACGATAACCCTAGGATATTGTGTATTACTCACCGAACACTGGTACTGATATAAACCTCATGGAAAGGTTTATTCTACTGCTTCAAATGCTGTATCCTAAGCGGGGCCTCCGCGTCCTATTTCTAATAAACCAGCCAGTCCTCGTCCGTCTTAAGTAACACTTTTCTATGACTATGTACTTGATTTCGAACAGTCAGATAATTACCCCGATCTAAACATTCCCCTTTTCGAAGTTGTTGCAATAACATTGACTTATTATACCATTCGCAAACAAGGTGCTTTGGTTATTCAATCCACAAAACATATGAATAAACAACAACATAAGTTGCCACGAAAATGAAAAGCGTACTTGTACTCGTTTCTCTAAGATTGAAAGTAAGAAATCTAAGAGTGAATTGCGGCTTAACCCACCAGTATCACACCTGATGTTAGTGCCTTTATATAAACGTTCTACGACGTGACAGTGAAAAAATGACTTGAATATGTGGTCAAATTCTTAGTCTCACATGCATGTATATAGCATGAGATAAGGCCTCTCACCGTCGACAAGCTGAAAACTTTGACCCACGAGAGGGAACGAGGAATTTTTTTCTTAAATTAAAGTTTTAACTTATCCGTATGAAGATTATAATGCATGTTGTTGGTAGATGGCGGATTTGGTATCAATGGATGGAGGATGGAGGATCAAGAGAATAGGATTTTTAGTTGAACCCGTAATCTCCAAGAAATCATTGGAGTACACCTCTGAAACCCTGCATGAGTAAGATGCTTCCTGTTTCTGGAGGTTTCATTGAACTGCATCAAACATTGCACAGTTTTCATAATAGAGGCTGTAATCGGACTTATTTCAAATCCTCTTGTATTTATACATGAACTGATGCTTTTCTATAAAAAAAAAAACCAATAAATCGATTGCCACTTATTTCACCCAGTGCAGAGTATGGGAAGTGGCTCATCTTGCCCCAAACATTCGAGGTAAGGATTGCAAAATTTTAAGGAACGTATGGTGGTCAAAAACGTCGAAGTTTGGAAGATCTGTCTGAAAGTACCAAAGATAGATACAGCAAACGGCTGGCAAAAAAACGAAGCACTTGAAAATCTACAACGTTTCGCAGAGAAACTGGTGCACCGTGGTTCTCTGACGAATAGTTGTAGGAGTAAAAACTGAAAAAACACACATGTTTAGGGTAAAATGGGGCAAAATGGACCATTTGTCTACCCCGGCACAGCATGAAAACGACACCATGCGATTCCTCAGAGTAAGATATGTCTCTTTTCAAGCAACAAATTCTACGTCAATTATAGTTATCGGAGTAAACACTGAATAACAAATTAGGATTTAGGGTGAAATAGGGCAAAATGAGTCATTCCCATGCTATGCACAAGATGAAATGAGTGGCAATCGATTTACTGCCCTGTTTTTCCTATAGAAAAGCATCAGTTCATGTATAAATACGAGCGGATTTGAAATAAGTCCAATTATAGCCGCGATTATGCCCACTGTGCAATGTTTTGTGTTAAGCAGATGTTGTAGAATATCCGATACTCTCTGAAGTTAAGGTTTTACGATCTGCAAGAGTTATCAGAAATATTTGGGTAGTTTAAATATACGGCTCATATTCCTAGAGATTCAGAGATTTTGTTTCAAAAAGTACAATGGGTTGAATAGATGTTCTAAGTCATCCAAACGTAATCAGAGACATGTTGGTAGTTTATGTACACAGCACATGTCCATATAAATTCAAGTATTTTGGCTTGAATACATGTTCTAACTTATCCAAGACCTCTCTGGGTGCCTTGGTGTCTTGGTTTCACTAATGATCTACAAGCGTAATCAGAGGTATGTTGGCCGTTTAGGAACTCAGCTCATACTCCTAAAAGTTCAGATATCTGAGTTAATGAAAACGTTGGATTGGGTTGATGAATTTAAACATCCAAGAACTTCCTGGAGTAGAGACTCTATGATGTACTAACGTAATCAGAAATATGCTGGTAGTTTATCTACTTGGTTTAGTTTCCTAGTAGTTCATAAGTTTTTTTTTAAAAAAGTATTTGGGCTTGACTAGATGTTCTAGGTCATTCACGAACTCCCTGAAGATGAGGACTCAAGATCTAAAAGCTTAATCTGAGATGTGTTAGTAGTTTATGAATTCGGTTCATACTCCTGGAAGTTTGAAAATGTATTTTGAGTTGAATAGATATTCTGGGTCATCCAAAAACATACTGGTGTGACAGTTTTAAGATCTACAAACATAAACAGAAACATTTTGGTAGTTTTTGTATCCGGTTCATATCTATAGAGGTTAAGAAATCTTGTTAAAATAAGTATTTTGAGTTGAATAGATGTTCAAGGTCATCCAAGAATTCCTTGGAGATGACTTAAGATCTAAAAGCGTTATGTTGGTAGTTTTTCAATTCGGTTCATACTTCCAGAAGTTCAGAGATCTAAGTTAAATAAAATATTTAGTTGGATTGATATACTTCAACGTCCAAGCACTTTCTGGAGTTGAGGTTTGAAGACCTACAAACATAATCAAAGACATGTTGGTAGTTTATGTACACGGCACATATCCATAGAAGTTCAGAGATCTCTTTTAAAAACGTATTTTGAGTAGAATATATGTTATCCAAGTTTTCCAAGAGCTCCCTGGAGATGTAGTTTCACGACCGACAAGCGTAATCAGAGGTGTGTTGGTCATTTAGGAACTCATCTCATACTCCTAGAAGTTCAGTTATCTGAATTAATCAAAACGTTGAGTTGGATTGATGTACTTCCACATCCAAGATCTACTGACGTAATCAGAAATATGTTGGTAGTTTATGTACTTAATACATTTTCCTAGTAGTTCAGAGATCTTGTTTGAAAAAGTATTTGGAGTTCAATTCATGTTCTAGGTCATCCACCCTGCCCTTCGGTTCAGAAAGAGGTATGGGCGCGTTCTGCCGACTTGGTCGCAACAGATTTCAATTGTGAATAGGCTGCTACATCAATGTTCAAGGATGCCTGAACCAAATGGACAGCCTGTAATGAACATTTGAAAGTGCGATGGGGAATCATTGCCCTGATGTTCCAAAATGTGCCAAGTAGTAAAATGTTTCTTGTCTTCCATAACTCAACGTGATGGAATTGAGTAAACTAGTGGAAACTAATCGGGAATGATCTCTCATCTCTACATCCGTCGAACCATTCTAAACGGCCGTTATGAGAATATCACCATGAAAATCACACATGCGCATAGTATGTTACCAATTACTAATGCTTCTCTCCTTTCTCCTGTTCTCTTCCCTACCCCATGACCGCGAGCATTACCATATGACACACCATGAAGACAACCTGAATACTACATCAAAGTTAAACAATAAGTAAAGAATGATACCTATATAACCCTAACCAATTTTACTTTCAGCTAAATTTTCTAACACAAGGTAAGCAATCAAATAACGACAACAAAACATAATATATATTAAATAACATATAACAAGGAAAGGGAGGGACCATCAGAGCACCCAAGTGAAACGATTTGGATAGGCAGCATGGGACTGCCTCCTCCCTATTGTTAACATTTCCCGGAACAAGGGCGGGTTCTTCGACCAAATTTGTTGGGTTTATTCTGTAAATCGAGGGCTCTATTCTAGTGCTGTATACAGGAGCTTGATGATCACAAACAGCAATAGAATCCTGATCTAATCGTTTTTCAAACAATAAATGATAGTATTACATCATCATAATCAATAGATGTTCTAGGTCATCCACGAGCTGCCTGGAGATGAGGACTCAAGATCTAAAAGCTTAATCTGAGAAGTGTTGGTAGCTTATGAATTTCGTTCACACTCCTGGAAGTTCAAGGATGTTGTTTGAAAAAGTATTTTGGGTAAAAGTATTTTTAGCAGTTGCTGGACTTTTCTTTGCTGGAATTTCTTCCAAAATCCCACATATATCCGAAAGCAACCCTGTCAAAGCGAGTCACTCCGCCATAAGGGTAAAAGTCGAGACCTTCACCAACCCGAGCGTCTGTTCTCCATGTCAGGAGCGGCTCAAAACGGCGTCTGTTCTCCATGTTAGGGGCGGCCGATCATCGAAAAATTCTCTCCGGACTCAAAAGTCCTTTCCAAATTTGAAAGTCCTCTCTGGACTTGAAAGTCCTCTCCAAATTTGAAAGTCTTTTTCGGGCTTGAAAGCTCTTGCTGGACTTGAAAATGGCATTTTATCATTATCCTCTCCGGAATTGAAAGTCCTCTTTAAACTAATACTGGTTTCAAAACTGGTTTTAATACCTTTCCGGATTTGAAAGCCTTGAAAGACGTATCCAGATTTGATATTATTTTTTTCCTGATTTAAAAGTCCAATCAGGGCTTGAAAGTCCTCTCAGCATTTCAAAGTCCTCTCCAGACTTCAAAGAACTCTCCAAACTTCTAAGCCTTCCTCAGACACAAATTTTTCTCAGGACCTGCAGGTCCTCTCTGGATTTTATAATTCTCCCCAGACTTGCAAGAACACGTCAAACTGGAAAATCCTCTACTTCAGAGCCATCACCGGGCATAAAAATCTTCTTCTGACTTGAAAGTGCTCTCCGAACTAGAAAAACCCCTCTCGCGATTTAAAAGTCCTAAATGAACTATAAAGTACTCTCCACACATCAAACCTCTTTTCAGATTCAAAGTTCTCTTCTGACTTAAAAGTCATCTCCGGACTTGCAGGTTCTCTCTTGACCTGAAAATCCTCTTTTGATAATCCATAAAGAACTCTCCTGATTTGGAAGTTCTCTTAGGACTTGTAATTCTTATCCCTGCTTGAAAGCAGAGGTATTTCAATGAAGGAATTGAAAAAAAAAACTCAAAAGGGACTCGGAAGAACTTTTCAGTACGGAGAGGATTGGAAAGAACCTTCCAGTCCAGAGTGTTTCTTAAAGGCTGGAGAGGACTGGACCCTCAAATCGGGGAAGGATTTTCAAGTTCGGAGAGAACTTTCAAGTCAGAAGAAGATTTTCAAGTCTGGAGAGGATTTGCAAATCAGGAAAAGAAACTTGAAAGTCCCCTGTGGGCTTGAGACGCTCTCCGGACGTTCTTTAAAATCTTCTTCTTAGTTGAAAGTTCTCTCTGAACTTGCAAATCCTCTTGCAATTTGAAAGTCCTCTCCGAACATCAAAGTCCTCTCCAGAACCCTCCGAACTTTAAACCACTTTTCAGATTGAAAGTACTCTTCAAGCTTGAAAGTCCTCACCGGACATTGGAATTCACAGAGGATTTTCAATTTAAGTCAAGAGAGGATTTTAGTAAACGGAGAGGAGTTTATTAACCAGAGAGGACTTTCAATTACGGGTAGGATTTTCATGTGAAGGCCTGTCCAGGAATTTAAAAAAAATTAAAAGAGAACTTTTAAGCACGGATAGGATTTTTTAGTATGGATAGTTTTTTAAAGGCTGAAGAGCTTTATGAAAACCGGATTTTCAGGACCGGAGAGAACTTTCAAGGCCAAAGAGGACTTTCAAGTCCCCAGAGAGCTTTGAATCCGAAAAAGGGTTTGAAGTTCGGAGTGTTCTTTCAAGTTCGGAGAGGGTCCCTCAAATTGCGAGAGAATTTTCAAGTTCGGAGGGAACTTTCCAGTCAGCAGAAGAGGACTTTCTAGTACGGGGATACATCTAGAGATGTCTTTCGATGAAGGAATTTATAAAAAAAATCCGAAAAAGATTTCGAAGTGTGAGGGGAACTTTTAAGTACGGAAATAGTTTTTCGGTATGGAAATCACCTTCAAGTTCGGAGAGTTTTTTAAAGTCTGAAGCGGTTTAGGTTGGAGAGGATTATCAAGACTAGGGAGAACTTTCAAGACCAAAGGGGACTTTCACGACCTATGAAACATTGAATCCGAAAAGGTGTTTGAAGTTCGGAGAGGACCCTCAAATCGAGAGAGGATTTCAAGTCAGCAGAAGAGGACTTTCAAGTACGGGGAGGATTTTCATGTCCAGACATTTCGATGACGGAATTTTTAAAAAAATCCGAAAAGGACTTTGAAGTCCGCAGAGAACTTTAAAGTACGGACCGGATTTTTCAGTATGGAAAGAATTTTCAAGTCTGCAGAGTTTTTTAAAGGCTGGAGAAGTTTATGAAAGCCGGAGAGGATTTTCAGGATCAGAGAGAACTTTCAAGTCCAAAGATGGCTTTCAGACCAAAGAGGTTTTTCAAATTCGAAGAAAACTTCGAATCCGAAAAGAAGTTTGAAGTTCGGAGAGGACCCTCAAATCGAGAGAGAGTTTTGAAGTTCGGAGATAACTTTCAAGTCAGTAGAAGATTTTCAAGTCTGGAGAAGATTTTCAAGGACTTTTATGTTCAGAAAGGACTTTCAAGTTCGGAGAAAAGAGAATTTTTAAGGCCAGAGAAGATTTTCAAGTCCGGAATTGAAGTCCGGAGAGAACATTTGAGTCCGGAAAAAAAATCCGAGTTTCAAGAGACCATTCATGTTTGACGAGTTTTTTCATGTCCGGATAGCAATATGAAATCCGAAGAGGATCTTCCGGTCCAGAGAGAACCTTGAATCTGAGGAGGGATTTGGAGTTCGGCGTTGAGTTCTTCAAAGTCTGGAGAGGAGTTTTAAGTGCTGAGAGGACTTTCAAGTCCTGAAAAGACGTTAAAATTCCGGAAAGGACTTACAAATCTGGAGATGACTTTCAAGTCTAGGAGAGGACTCGAAAGTTGCTCTGTACTTGAAATCCCCTCCGGTTTCCATAAACCTCTCCAGAATAATCTCCACACTTCAAAGTCCTCTCTAGGCATAGAAGAGCTCCCCGAACTTCAAATCCCACTTCATTTGGAAAGTTCTCTCTGCTTCCGAAGTCCTTTTCGGATTTCATAATCCACTTCAGACTTGAAAGAACTCTCCAGACTTGAATGTTCTCTCCGGATTTTAAATTCCTCCCCAAACATGAATCCTCTTCGAACTTTCAAATATTCTCCATACTTCAAAGTTCTCGTAGGACATGAAATCCCATCTCTTTCCTTGCTTGAAAGTCCCCTCCGGACTTATTTTTATTTATTTTTTAATTCAACTGACTGCGGTCTACATGAATGGGTTTAAGTTTCAAACTAAGGCTAGTGCAGCATACCTGAAGCAGTTAATATTCTCGTAAAGGATTTGGAAGTTTCTCCAAAATTAATGAGATCTTCAACCAACCAAAATGTTCGGATGCATGAAGTCAGTGGCTTGTATGAAGTCCGATGAAATCTGGTCAACAGCAAAGACGAAGACCTTAGGAGCCTTTCTATTACCCGGAAGTCAAGGCGGGATCACGTCAATTTCGCCGTTCAAAAGTTTTGCAACGAGAGTTGCTTGCTGGATTTTTTGGAGTCGATTTTGAGGATCAGTCCTCTCAGAAATTAGACGTCCTCTTTGGATATCGAGCTCCCCCGGGACTTGAATGCTTTAACGAAAGACTAGTTCTGACTTGAATGTCCTCTTCGAACTTCCAAATCCACTCTGGACTCAGAAGTCCTCACCAAACTTGCGAAATACCTCCGGACTTGTTTCAAGGTTCTCATCAGACTTAAAAAGTCGTCCTAAACTTCTATGGAAAGGGTTGTACTCCTCATACATGATAGTCTTCTCCGCACTTTCAAATCCTTTCCAAACATCAAAACCCATCCTGAGAAACCACTCGAAGCTATAAAGTTCTCACCTGACTAAATTTTGAATAATAGAAACAGAAATCAGTCTTAATCAATTACTATTTTATAATACTCACACACCAGTTTGATAATTAATGTCCGCTTTTAACATACCTGAAATGAAAAAAAGAAACAGTATTAGACTTAAAATAACACAACACGTAAATTCCAAAAACATTCAAGCAATAAACTGCAACAGGGAGAAAGCTATGTCCCACGAAAAAAATAAACAAACCAAAGATTAATGGTGATTTAAGAATGCAAAAATCTTCCAACTGTCCCCCCTTTGAAATATTTCGCCTTCTTCTTTCTCTCGCTCTTCCAAGTTGACAAATCGTTTTCCCTGTTTTGCACAGGTGCAGTCGTCCAAAAAGATCTTTTTCTCAGCGATCGTATTTCTTCCGCCATCGACATCGTCTTGTTGTGACAACTTTTGGTTTTTTTTGTCGTTCATTAAAAACTTTGTCCTGTGCGTCAGCAGCGCCTATTTGAGACGAGCGATGTAAAACACCTCCATATTCATACAAATGAAGCCGAAACTCGGCAAGCTGTCATCTTCCGTTCCATTTTACAAACAGAGCCGCGAGAAATGCGGGCGCTCCATCCTCCATCCACGCGATTGGAATGGGCCAAAAAGGTATGTGTGGCAAAAAGTGCAACTATTTTTAGCAGCTCCTAACAGCATCATCATCATCATCATCGTCATCCTCAGTGACAGCAAGTTCGTCATCCTCCTCCATCGCGAAGTTGCAAAATTAACGACGGCCGGCGGTGTGACCAGCGACAAACCGACGTCGTTTTCATGGAAAGGTTCCCATCAACTAGCTCCATCTATCCTATAATGTACACATCAAACTGACTTAACGACGTCTTATTTCCAAGTGCACCTTCCGAGCAGCTGTAATTAACGAGTGCCCCGTCCGTTTGTCCGCGGTGCGAGCGATGGATGGAGGGAGAAAAAAATCATAACTCGAGCACGCTGTTTTTTATCATCATCCGTCAGCGCCATCTAGTTTCCGCTTTCAGCATGTGAAAGAATTCTCTGATTGATTCGCTACCATTAACGAAAGCATCCGGCGGCCGGCGCTCGGCTTGGATCAGCAGTCGGTTAATGTGTAGCTATTGAGAAAGAGCACGTTGGAGTTTCAGTTCGCTGATTGCCACATCAGTGGACGTCTATTTCAGTCGAGGGCCAATGTGAGGTCCTCCTAGAAGGGCCGTTATGATTCCAAAGAAGAAGAAGAACGAATACATCCGCTTTTAGTCTGCGATGAGTGGATGGAGCAAATCAAATTACACAGATTGGAAGTTCTAAAAATACCGAAGGAGTAGGCCGCGTCGATTTTAATTGCTCACACTGAATGTGTCCCTCGTCAGGGCATGCTGGGTGAAAGCAAACGCGCTGTCAAAACAGTTACTGCCGCATTTTTTCCCCCCAACCGAATTCAAGGTGGCCATTTAAATCATCGAAAAATTTCACACTTCGGGTTCAAACGGCTCGGCTCACTGCCTTCGCACCTCCTATAATAACCAGTGGTTGTTTATCTTTTGATCTATTGTTTGGTGTGAGCAAGCGATTTATTTTGTTTACAAAACACAGCTCGATGCGAGGATATTCAAATGTTGCTGAATAATTCAACTATATTCTACCCATTGAATATCGCCTCGTGTTGTTTAATCGAGATTGAGCGTGAGCTGAGATGTAAGTATAACTTCATGACAATCTTACATTGATGATAGATTCTTCTTAGTTGTTTTGTGCAGTTTTTGGTTTCGTACATCACGCAAACTACCAGTACATATCTTCCAGGCATTCTGGATAGGTTTACCTGATCTTCGAATGATTTTCTTTCAGATCCTACTTACCTAATCAATCAGACCAAGACCGGTGTGGCCTCTGCAGGTCGCCTTCTATTTGATCAATCCACCTTGCTCGTTGTGCGTCTCGTCTTCTTGTACCTGTCGGTTCGTTTTCAAGAATCATTTTAACTGGGTTGTCGTACGACATTCTTGCGACATACCCAGCCCATCGTAGTCGACCGATTATAGCGATGTGATTTGCTGATGCAACTCGTGATTCATTCGCCTCCTCCACAATCCGTCTTCCATCCGCACTCCACCGTAGATCGTACTAGCAATGTCAATGTATCGTCCCCGTAGAGGACAACCGGCCTAATCAATGTCTGGTAAATAGTCAACTTTGTAGTTAGACGAACTTTGTTCGATTTTTGCGTCTTTCGGATTATAATGTAGGCACGATTGCAAGCCCTAATGCGCCTTTGTATTTCTCTGCTGGTGTCGTTATAGGCGGTCACCAATGAGCCCAGATGCATGAATTCGTCTACTATCTCGATTTCATCGATCTGAACTCGGGGTGGGAGGCTAAAATTGTCTTCTCGCGAGCCTCTTCCCTTCATGTATTTTGTTTTCAACCTTAAGTCTGATGTACGTTTCCACTATCGTCTCAAAGTTACGTGCTGCGATATCAACGTCGTCGGTGGAACAGACTTCCTGAATATCGTGCCAATCGTGTCTATCCCAACTCTTCGGGTCACTCCATCCTATGCAATGGTAAATAGCAAACACGACAATCCATTACCTTGCCGAAAACCTCTCCGAAATTCTGGGGGGACTCAAGAGTGTCCCTGACACTCGGACTACACACATCACTCTATCCATCGTTGATTCGACCAACCGCGTCAGTTTTTCTGGAAAACAATATTCGTGCATGATCTACCATAGCTGGTATTTCTTTCAGATGGTATTGAGGTTTAATTTTTTCTACCTTCCTAAGGATGTATTGATACATGCCTGGAGAATGGTCTGTGTGGTTCTGCTAGTATCCATAATGGATGTCTTAGAGGTTTCTAAATGAATTTCCTTGGTTCTTCATTCAAACAATTTGCTATAAAATTCGCCGTCAACTTGCAAAAAAATAAATCCAACAAGTATTCTAAATTGATTTTTATCAGAAATTTAAACTGTTCAACCTTTTAAAAGACTGCACTTAAATGAACACACACAAATAAATATAACTATTGTGTTCTAAGAACCGAAAGCGAAATACAAGAAATCAATAAAGTCGTATATTCGAGGATTTACAAACTTAGACTTTTCTACAGAAATCTGTAGAGTTTTACCGAATTCTCAACAGCTGAACATTCGGTAACCCGATTTAACGGATTTCGGTGAAATTTTACAGTTCTGTAAAAAAATTACCGGATTCCTGTAAAATTTTACCGAAACCCGTAAAATCGAATTACCCAACGTTCAGTTGTTGAGAATTTGGTAAAATTTTACAGATTTCTGTAAAATAATCTGAATGTGTACCTATTCTAGGCAAGCTAAGCAGAGTGCACCCTTTTATGAGTGTTTTCGCAGCGTTGTGCACACATCTGACGTTTTTGTCTGCTGATATGTGCATGCTTCATGATCCTCTATCTATTACAATCGACAGAATTATCCAGAACTGCATGAAACTGTTTTTATAAAGCGCCAAACTTCTCAAGTGAGCGCAACTATTGTCGGCAGACCTTTTTTTAATCGGTTAGCGTTCCATTTGAACAGCCTGTGGAAACAAAAGTACTATTATAGGCAACAAGAATAGCTGCATTTTCGGGTGGTTTATTTAAAAAAAATATGGCTTATCAGAATAGCTCACTAATGAAGAGGTAATCAAATAAAAGCGAAGCAACCAAGTTATCATACGAATGATAGAATATATATAATTAGAGATTTGAAAATCGGTTGCCGAGATTAGTCAACTTTGCTGAAGTCAACAAGCCAACAAGATTTAAGCTTCTCACAAAAACTTCAATAGCACAAGTTTTCTAGAGCCGATGTTTGAAGCTCGATTCACTGATTATCTGGACGTACGAGATCAGCTCTATTTCGGGATTGTTTTGAGAAAGTAAAACAGTTGAGCAGTCGAAATAAAGGTTTTTTATTGCACTTTCAGGAAAAAAAATATCAAAAATCTTATTCCGGTTTGATTATGATAAAATGATAAAATTTTCTTGAAATACCTCGCATCACCTATTGAACACTTTATTCGTCAACTTTAGCGGCCATTTTAATCCATTTTAATTCATCTCTGCGCCAACCCAAGTCGCTTATCCAGTCTTCTTCACCAGCTTCCGCTTAACAACTGCCCAAAGTTGAGCGAATTTGAGGGCAATTAAGTAGTTTGAGCTTCTTCCATGTAAAATTTTTGGTTTTATGAAGGTTCTGAAGACCATGAGTTGGATTTGTAGATTGCTTTAAAACCTTAATATATCTAGCCATGTTGCTTGGGTTCCGACGAAATTCACCCTGTTTTTTACGGTACCACGGCAGTGTATTGTGACTGTTGTGGCAGCTAGCCAAATCTGGCCAAAACATGACAGGCTTTTGGGTGCTTTGGTGAATGTTAAAATGCACTTTTGGCACACTGTCTTGTACTGCTTCAAGTTCATAGACTCATTTGTAACGATAACTTGAATCTTTTGCCCGCAGCTGCAGATCCCCTGCCAAATCATACTTCTTCTCGCTCGAGCTCACATCAAACTTTTACCCGGGAAACTACCCAAAGTCCACCTTCAAATACGTTTCATCGTCCGTCAATATGTATCCTAGGTACCTCATGACTATATAACTTCCGCGAGTATTGACCATTCATTTATGATTCAGTGTCCGGTTTGGCTGCTTGCTGGCACGACAAGAACGATAGCCTTTGCGAAAGAGGATCCTGCAGACGGTGCTTCTTTTAGAATCGTTTTTTTTATGACAATACCCCCATCCGAGAGTCCTGGTTCTGCTGTAATTGTTCTCATTACATTCCAACGCAGTTGCCGATCATCAGTTCCACTACACCGCTTACAGTGATCCTTCCGAACAATAGTTTTCCGCTCACGGACATTTTTGAGAATGCTGCCCTTGTGACCAACGATGGATTTTCAACAGTAATTATTTTCTCTTTTGTCTCTCTTAATCGTAACAATATTTTTACCACCTCTCTCGAAGATCATGGTTGTCACCTTGTCGTAGGTGAGAGGGCTAATTTCATGCTAAAGACCGCATGGGAGACCAAGAAAATGATCAGCAGTGATAGTATCACAATCTGCTTTCTTTATATTGCCACGTCGTAGTACGTTTATTTAAAGGCACTGAAAGAGGTGTGATACTGGCGGGTTAGCCGCAATTCAAACAAATCTCGGAAACTTTTTCAAATAGACGTATGTCATTTTGTAAACAAAGAGGGGAAGTAATAATCAAAAGTAAATTTCTCGAAATTCTCAGCACCCTCACATAAAGAAGCATCACAATCATGTAAAGCAATGTTATTCCATGTGTTGGTGGCCCTAGTTTGCATGAAAGTGCTAAGAGTTTCGAGAAATTTACGTTTGAATCTTACTTCCCCTCTTTGTTTACAAAATGACATACGTCTGTTTGAAAAAGTTTCCGAGAAATACCCGATATTAGGAATTTAGGGAAACGACTAAAAGTGCAGTTTTCATTTGCTTGACAATTCTTTCATTGTTGTTTATTCTCTAATTGCCATAGATTAGACGTCAAATACACCTGTACAGTTGGCATCATTATTAATCTTACTGTTTGCTTCATTATCGAAAAGGATGAGTGTTTTGGTCATGATTGTGAGTAACTCATAATAGGTCTGATGTTTCAGGTGCAGAAAATTCAAATATATTCTATATTTGAAATGTGCGTTCTATACGACAGCCGTGATCTCTACCAACATGTTATTTAGCTATGGATCAGACCTTTCGAACTGAACAAGGGTCATCGTAAAGTGTTACTCAGGACAGATGCTGAAAAGGAATTAAGGGCTAAGGTTTTGTTAAAGGAGTAAGACGCGAGGAGGGCCATAGCACAATTCTTCTCTATAACGATTAGCTTTGCTTTTATAGTTTCATGAATTAAAGTCATCCCTCTTGTGGGTCATAGAAAAGGATTAATCTGAGAATTAAAATTTCATCCTTCATTTTTATTTTTCCAACTTTTAAAACCAATACAGATTCAACTTTATATGAATGTTGCGTGAGAAATGTGAGAGAGAGAAAAAGAGAAAGAGAGAAAGAGAGAGGGAGAGAGAGAATCTTATTGTATTATATTATTAGATATTGTATTATTTGACTATTTTATAACAACAACTAAATGTATTACGATGTACATTTTTAATTTCGATCTCAATTTTAGTGAGCGAGATAAGGCTATAATCTTAGCAATTATTATGCCAAAAGTTCACCTACAGGCAAAAGGAGCATAAACTCATCTTTCTAGCATCTATGCTCCCAACAATAAAGTACAAATTACATGGAAGCGATTGGTACGGGAGATCCACGCCTTCTTCCTTCCCTTAATTCGAAGTAGAGCGATATTAGATCTTTCTGGAATCGCCCTATTTCTTGTAATCCTCTCTGCGGCACATACTACGCAGTTGACCTGGCTGATGACAAGAAAAATGATGCATTCAAGAAATCATTATTTTCCAGGATGCTTTCAAGGATTGGCTGCGTTAGTGTAAGATTAGGTTAGATTAATACGCTCAAAAAAGTTTTTTAAATAGTATTTTTAAACAAGTGAAAGTGAATGGATTGAGAACCAAGTGGAATAAGATTGCCAAAACGATGGATGAAAATAATGTTCGCCTTGATTAATCGATACGATAATTTTTTTTTTGTATTTTACCTCTATAGTCGAACATTTTAGTTAAAGCAGCATACTATTTTACTAATACTATAATTTCACTAATACTGTTAATATATATCCGCCATATGCGCAATAGTCTATGTTCCAATTCTAACTGGCCACACTTTAGATTTGGTAAATTTACTCTGAAAAATCGGCATTATTAGCAGTAGATTGAGTTTACGTTATTCACAATAGCTTAATGTTAAAAATCAATCAATTTCAATATTAAAATTGAAATATTACAGAGTGATTGGTGCAAAGATTTTGAAAATCGGTCTTGAAATAAATGATTTATTATCGTTCAAACCCTAAGCATATTTCGTGACGCTCGTGCAATCCCGGTATTGAAAACAAAGACGTAATCCTACGTCAATATTCCGAATTAAAGGACCACGAATCAAATGTACACAATGGCAAACGTGGGGGTAAAATACTATTGTTTTCAATATCCCATTCAAATTCTTATTAATTTTTTTTATTTTTTAAAATTTTCGTCAAAAGACCACCCTAATGAAAAAATAAGTGAACCATCCAAATGGAATATCACATAAAATATGCTATTAGTAGCTGTAAATGATAAAGGATATGTTGCAATACTATTGCAAAGAACCTCTCAGCAATTGAATTCAAATCCTTCAGGACAACTCCCTTAATTCGAAAATTGGCTAAGACCCAGCAAGCCGTTATTTTATTCAAAAGCAGATCTCGACGTTTCATACATTTCTAATACATTTGGCTTAAAAACAAATTTCGATTTCATAAATTTCCAATTGAATTTACCGAAAAACAAAGAGTCTGCGTCGGGCATCGACTGTGAAGGGTTGTGTCGATGCTTTGTTGTGCAATATTTTGCTCTCGGGCATATCGCGTTTTATATTGTTTTGATTATCTATTGTTCGGTGGCGTGAGTGATCAAGTAATGGTTCGCCGGGTGTGGTGAGCCGGGTGTGATGATCATAAATAATTGTGATCTGTATTATACCTTTGCCATACTCGCCAGGCCACCATATTTTGGAACAGGTAAATCACTATCCTATTGTGTGCTTGGCTGCATATGCTTACTGTTGATATTAATCGATCCAAATTAGGTCTCAAGCGTTAATACAAATAACCTTGTTTTTATAATGAAAATCCACCATCATACCTTGCGAGTAGCTCCATTAGCATCCTTACTGTTGGTATAAATTGGTTTAAAACGTAAATCGTCCTTTTCAATTGACGGTTATGGCATTTACACACGCTGAGATTCAAGCTGGGATGGCTGTGGTAACATATTGTGAAAGAAGTCTTCCATTGTGTCCATCCTACTCGTTTTCCTAGCAAATCGTTCCCGAAATTTTTTGAAGTCTTTACTCCGAGACTCTTGTGCCTCTTTGCTAAGCATACCAATGAGAACCAACGCTACATACATACAGGCGTTCCGGTTCTTCTGGAAAATAGCGGGATGCTGATACGTTGACCAAGTATCCGGAAGACGTTGCTTATAGAATAGTTGATCGATCGATCAATCCGTTCTTCACTTATTCCAGTTATTGCGCTTGTTTTAGCTGCATTCGCAAAGATCCTACGGACAGTGTTACCATCATTTGTTGTACCCTGTCCTTCTTTCACCATGTCAACAAGTAATCCAGATTCCTGTTTAAATCGATATTTCATTTCTGCTTCTCGTGTCTCAATTGGGGTATTCAGCGCTTTTGTTTCGTGATAACTTCTTGCTTCCAAGCAATAACTCACATGTAATAACCATTCTAAAAAACCGATGTAGGCATGAAGTGTTGATAAACCGAGTGCCAGAGAATTTTTCGTCGACTTATCATGACTGCATGACCTTATCTAAACCGTTCATATCCTTTGGTAAAGCACCACAAACATAGCACCTCTGAGTTGATTTGGTCTTTGTTGGGGCATTGCACATTTTGCCATCAATCATGGAAAGTGCCAATTGATGATTGATGCGCAGTGTTCTACACTGAAAATTCATTTTCAATTATATTTCGAAATCGAAGGTAGGACTAACAAATCTATTAGTTGTTTTCTGCAACGAAACTGATTTGTACTCATTAAGAAGCTACCTTCGTATTTAATACCACACGCGCAACTGTCACAAGCACTAAGCATTTGTTGACAAAGAAACAACAATCGTTCATTTTACAAAAACAATACAAAGAGCTACGAGTAATTTGTTACCAATAAAAAAGAAACGCCTCTCTGGGGGTTCCTTGAACGACTGACAGATCTGCTTTATCGGCTCAAAACATAATTGAGAAAAAAGAGCAACTTCGTGGTTCGAGGAGTTGTTCAGCGTTTTATTTTTAATGTTTCTGACATGGGATTTGATCCTGCATTTTAAGGAAGTCGGTCTGCAGAACCTGGTAGAAGAAAACCTCGGATTTTGCCACAATATGGTTCTGTTAGAATTTCCATCATGCTGTACGTATAATTTTAGAGTCATTTATGTCATAAGAATACTGCTATCATCATATTCGTCCTCGTATTGAGATTGTTACACAGGAACAGAAGCGTTCACGAAAATGAAAACGGACCGTGAACTTGTTCACGTTTTCATGATTTTTACCCAAAAACGTGAAATAGTTCCCGATTACGTGATTCAGTTGACGGTGTATTTTTGCTTGTTCTCGAATTCATGACTGCAGCTCACGGATCCGGGCACGGATTTTTTTCCGTGTAAGATACGATTTTTGATTTGCGCTGCCATCAAAACCCCATTTTGTTATCAACATACATTGTGTGACATCATCCAAGGATTCGGTAGCAAACATATCTGTCTGTACTTCTGCAATTCGTTCAACAGTCAGATCCAACCATGCCTACAACTTTACTTATGCTTTCTTTTCGATAATCATGAGAGATTTGTTTTTTTAGATAACATAAACTTTTCGCATCTTGGATTTTTTCGTACGAAGGGTACAAATTGAATCCCTTTTGCTTTGCATGAACTCTCAAAATTTAGTACTAATGCCTTGAAACACCTCTGTCCAGAATAAGAACTGAAGTTTCGTTTGGTGTGTAAGACCGTAAACCTGTTTCTTTTTTAGATTCATTCCATGCTTTGACTATTTAACATCCACGGCTGGGCGTAGTATTTAATGCTTCCTTGCGCCACACAGTGAGAGAGTTCCGAACACATGGGACTACCATCCGGAAGGGCTTGGCCAATAGCACCGGTTTGCTGAAGAAAGCAATGTCCTAATTAATAAAATTTCTCGTTATATAACATTAAATAATCTGGAACCTCATATTCTTACTAGCGCCACGTAGTGAGTGAATTCCGTACGTATGTGATCATCATACGGATGGATTTGGTCACTAGAACAAATTTACTGAAGAAAGTAATATCGTAATTTGTAACGCTCTCGAGATACAGCATAATCAAATTGAAACATCATATGCACACAGGCGCCGCGTAGCGAGGGAATTTCGAACACATGTGACTACCTCCCGGAAAGTTATGGCCACTAGCACAGGTTTGCTGAACAAATCATCGTCCTAACTAGTAAGGCTCTCGAAATATAGCAATCACAAACTGGAAGATTACATGCACACTAGCGCCGGGTAGTGACCGAATTTCAAACTTGTATGACCATTTCTAGGAAAAACTTGGCATTAGGACAAGTTTACTTCAGACTGATATGTTCTAACTGGTGATGCTCTCGAGATATCCTAGGATGAAACCAATCACCCCTAATCCCAGCGCGTCCCAGCACTCATATTTAGTAACTCGAAAGTAAAGCGCCTCTAACGCGGAAATTCTCAATTAATCTGGAATAGATTTTTTGATCCAACCCCGTACAATAATTCTGCCGAAGACTGTAGACGTTGATCACTTGAAACAACTAAGATAGACTTTTTTTTTTTTTTAATAATCATTTATTTGCACAGGCTCAATCGAATTAACATTACAGAGCCAAATTTTCATATTTTTATACATCATTTATCTTAAAACTAAAGTTAGGAGGAAAGAGCCGATTACTCGCGGCCGTCTCGAGGTTAATAGGAATTACAAATTACGGATGGGAAAGAGGGTGGGAATTTAAAGTATGGTTTACATAACACATTAAATTTACATTCTAAATTATCTAAACACTTATAACTATACAATTTACGGTTTTCTTTTGACTTGGACATTTTTTGAAATAGAAAAAAAAACACACACATACATATTTATTTAAAAAAAAAACTTAAACTAAACATACAGGTTAAACTAACTACAATCTAAGGCTAATGTTAGTCAAAAACACATAAATGAGTTTCATGTACTCCAAATCACGTACAGCCAAAATATCTCGAATTGGCACATTGGGTTGTCTACCTCGAGCCCGAAGGGAATCATAAAGCTCAGATCTGACTCCAGAATGTTCAGCACAAGACCAAATAACGTGATCTGCGTAAGATAGACTTTATTTCCCCCAATTAGTGAAAATTCCATAAGCTCGGGTATCGATCTTTGCGGTTTCGGTTTTTACCGTCCCAATTAAAGCTATGTCCATTTAGCATCCGGAATAATAAAATCATCTGTATCTTGGTAACGGATTGACATGCACATAAGTTCAATGCATCAAAACAAAGGTAAATCACTGTGCTTTAAAGACAAAATATCAATACAAATCATTTCTCCTCGTTTTTAATGAAAATTCGCACTTTCTTCTTAATTCCCCCATCAAATGCTGCACACCTTTAGAGTCAACTTCCTTGGCGCATTTGTTCCACATTTTGGTCTTCTGAGTCGCTTCCCGAACCGTTTTTCCACTTTTCTTAAGCTTCCGCTTCATTATTGCCCAAAATCTCTCGATGGGCCGGAACTGCGGGCAGTTGATTGGATTTATGTTTTAATCGATGAAATCTACGTTACTATCGCGTTACCACTGGATTACTTCCCGGCTATAGTGGCAACTCGCCAAATCTTGCCAAAACTTCACAGGACCTTTATGGGCTTTAATGAAAGGTAGTACGCGGTTTTTAGGCATTCTTCTTTGTACAGCTTTGAGTCCATCGTCTTATTCGTCACGAACACTTTGGTCTTTGCTCCGCAGTTGCATGTCCCTTGCCAAATCATCAGTTTTTTGGCAAATTTGTCCATAAAGGCAAACTTAAACTTCGCAGGAACATCTCCTCGTGCCGTCGCTATGTAGAATTTTTGTCCAGGAAGCTGTCCGAAATCCATTTTGACGTAGGTTTCGTCGATGAGCAGGCATCCTTGATACTTCGTCAAAACCTGCTGGTTCAATTTCCAAGCTCGAGTTTTGGTGCCTAAACTTTGCTTCAACGTTCTGTTTGCTTGCTTGCAGGCTCGATAAGAACGATATCCTGCTCGCAAACAAATTCTTCGAACGGTACTGCGAGTGGCAGCGTATTTTTGTGCGATTTCATTATCTAATAGGCCAGGGTTTGCTCTGACGGTTCTCAACACCTTCTGGTTCAGCTTGCGGACCTTACCTTGAGGCACTCGATCCTCGAAACTGCACGAAACACCGTGAAATTTATACCACAGAGAGTGGGCGCCTAGATAAACAAACCGCTGTAAAGAATACTTGCAGCGATCACTTACCGTGCCGCTGCAACACAATAAGTGATTCCGGATACTAACTGGACAGAACTTTAACCGAAAAGATCGGTACCCGACTGTACGTTATATAGTAAGTATGAAGCATGCAGATTGGCCCAGTAACAATTCATATTAAAAAATTACTTTGAGTTACGCTGTTCAGAATTTGAATCAATGTAAGGCTCCAAGAAAATATTTGAACCAGAATGTGTAGCTAGTAGAACATCATTAACAGTAATCTAATCGAAAGATGAAGTTTCAAACATATAATTTAGAAATGAAATAAAAATGAGCAATTGCGAGGCTTTCCCTGGTATAGAGAGCTTAAGTGTTCGGAATTAGAATTTCAATTATTTTGAATGGATTAGGTTTTTTCATGCATATCTAACACTTGGAAGCTTTGTAACATGAAATCGTATTTGAACCCTAATTTAACCTAATTCAAACTAATTCGAACAAGTTAACATGAACCAAAAACATTATTTTGTTTCAATGGGAAAAAACGTCAAACGTTACAACTACAAGATCAGAAAACCTAATAAATGAATAACTCTTTAATTGTAGCTCCACTGATTTACTTTTCGTGCGCGTAATTAAAGAAAATCTATCGTTAAGTTCGACTATACATAGCTGAAATCACACCAAGAAATGTTTTTTTCGGAAAGATTAAAACAGTAACTTTAATGACCTTAAAGGTCAGGTAAGGACCCTAAAATAGCAACTAATTCAGTAACAGTTAATTTTGAGCATTAAATTATCAACAACATCTCCACTAACACTGTTTCTCATTTCAAAACATTGAAGATGGCCCATTGCTCTCTCTCTCTCTCTCTCTCTCTCTCTCTCTCTCTCTTCCCGAAACCCGCTCCAAACTGGAGCTCAGACCATCGCGCTCGCTTCGGGGCGATAAGCGAGGCCTGCTGCGATAAGGCCACTAATTTCTGAAACAACCCAAGCAAGCAAGCAAACGAGTGAGTAATCGCCCAGATAGGCTAAGATAAAAGAGACAACAATCAGATTGTCGTAAACAGAGAATGCCCAATAAATCCCGACCGAGTCGGTGAGCTCGCTAATTCTGCCAGCCCGACGATAGACTCGTTGTTTGAGCTTGGGAGGTTCCTGTGTTGACAGTGGCGCCCGAACGGCATAATTGCGGCTCGAGCGATAAGAGAAAATGATGCATTTGTGTTAGCATATTAACGCGATTGATAGATTGATATCGGCTCCAATCGGATCGGTGATTTATGATGAACGATTAGCTTAGTTCCAATTGTGATTCAATCACGATAAAAATTATCATAGCGTTTGACACCCGCTGCCATGGTTACAGTTCAGATTGGCAGTTCTATGCGGTAATCAGATTATGTAATTCTCACTCCCCCAACCGGAATCGCCAAAATAGTCCTCCGAAACTGTCTTTCCAGCACTGCGCAATGGCGGCGTGTCTGGCCTGGTCACACACATGTTTTGCCATACTTCCTCCACTGGAAGCCACATGTCGTGCCGTGTGAAAATCTATATTTACCATTTCGGTTTACTCCGCCCCGCAATAGTGGACTGCTGTTTGTTTTCCTTTGCTGATTTATCCTGGGGGTACCCTTCCATCCTCAAGGTCCTGACTCCTGAGGCTCTCCATCCAGTACGAACGCAAGGGAAGACTAATGTCGGTAGACCTTGATGAAAACAGACCCGGCACATGTTGGGAACGTACGTGATACGGCCGAGAAAAATCCGCCTGACACATGAGACGGATTGGTTGCTGTAACACGAACGCAAGGAAAGGGGGACCAATGTAAACAAATACAAGCTGTACAGGCAAACGAATCGATATTGTTCCATGTTGGCTTTTGATTTGCACAAAAGGAATTATGTCTAAAGCCATCGTATCACTTCCGTTGCGCTGTTTGAAGTTTCTTATGATGGATTGACCACATCTTGAACTGGATTATTTTCGAATACTGACAGACAGTTAATATAACAGCCGCTAGGCATGTCCGACAAACAATACCGGTCAATCGAATAAATGCACTGACATCGACAAACCATGACATTGATGCCTTGCCAGTGCTGTTCCGGTGTTGCATTGTCGGGCATAGAATGTTAACTTTATTGCATATATTGCGTGACCTACCGTGTGTGTGTGTGTGTGCTATGTTAGGCAACTTAATAAAAATAGGAAAGTGCATATCGTTCCTTCTTTGCCGCCCGGAGCAGAACCACCACAAAGCCCCTGTCTGTCGTTGCGAGTGACTGAAGAGCTGAAGCATCCTCCATAAGCCTGCTATGATGGCGTGCAATCGGGGCATCCATGCATGGCTGCGTGCATTACCTGTGCCTGAATAGATAAATATAGAAGCAGCTTTGGTTCTTCGTTCGTTCCTTCGTCGTCGTTGTTTTCGTTGTTGTTGTCGTTGATTTAAACCTGTTCTTCCCCATCTATGGCCGGGAAGGCACGCGTGTTCAAAAGCACAATAAATATGCGTTTTACCACGACAGTGTTGCACGATGGTAGGTAGCCTGTTGGTATCGAGTAGAGTGTAGAACACGCGGCATAAAGTCTGTTTTGATGCGATCTGGGAACGTGAGCAACAACCAGGGCTGTACTGATGGCTCTGTCCAAGGTATGTTTTCTTCGGGTAGGTTTGCTCAGTAGGCCATCATCAATTCGAACCGTTGGGATTAGTGTCATTAGGGGTTTACTACGCTGTGTATGATGAAGTGTATTGAGTATAGGAATCGGCTCATAGTTAGCGTCTGAAAAAGTGGTCGAATAACTGTCCACATACATTCACTTGATTTTTTAATCGATTTTATTGGTGGGAAAAGGTATTTAATATTTATGACTTATAAAACTAAATGTTCGCCGCGGACCAGAGAGTTTTTTTTGTAAATTTTGAGCAGTTAACAGAATCTTATTTGAACTCAAGCCTGTCCACGTTAAATTTTGAATACTAAGACAAGGTCAGAAATAAAAATCTAGACATAGGGTACGGGACGGATTTTTAACAGTTTATTCACCTCTTGGGAACAAGCTGTGTGTAATTTTTAATTAGAACTGCCAATATTTATACGTAAATCCCTCTGCTTACTTCTGGTCTATCGGAACATACCTTCAGAAACGAGCATTAGACTCAGAAAACTTCATAGCCATAGAATAAAGTTCCCAATTACAGGGACTTTTCAAAAGCATGCGCATTGCTTTCCGATCAAGAAAATGTTTTCTTCAGCTCCACAATCTGTACATAAACTATCAATATTGAATGAGTGTGATTCCGTGCATGTGTGCGAAGGCGAAATGAAATTATGCCAGTTCACGATTTGCTGCAAACGTCAATTTCCTCAACCCACTCTTTCATTTTACCCGTCCGCTCTGGAAAACAATGAACCAAAACATGTCGATTGCTATGATCACAAACTTGTCCAGTAGCAGGTTATGAGACAGATGAACACGATCAAACTTTTAGTTTGTCATTGATCTTTAGATTGGATTAGATGTGTATTTCTTATTTCATTTACTCTCACGCAAATGTTGGCCAAAGTGACTGTGACGACAAAAGGGATGCTTCGTTTAAAAACAAACAAATGCAAGAGAGAGTAGGCTTGACGTTTCTATAACGGTACGTGTTACAGGTACTGGCAGCACTGTCGCATCTACCATCCAACCACTTTCCGATCCCTCGGTATGCGACGATCTCACCACGTCAACCTGACAGCTTGCGTTGACGTAAGGCAGGGAACGTCACCGTTTGAGAACAGAGAAATTTATTGGAGTTTAGTCTAGTTTAATTCATTCCTTTGATAAAGATAATTTGTTGGTTGAACATAATTTGGATACCTTAACGTAAGTCAATATTAAAATAATAAAATGTAAACTGAAATTATAATAAATTCATCCGCAGCTTAAAAAAGGCAAAATATGGTCGTTTTTTAAAGAAGCATCCGAAACGATTAGCCGATGCAACAGTACGCTATAGCCATGGTTAACAAAGAAGACAGGAAACATGGGCTCTCTCAAAAGCAACAGTGATGCCATAGCGGCCGCTCAACAGCGAAGCATTATTTTTCGTTAAGGGGGGATATACAGTTAGAATTTGCATAAAAAGTTAGTAAATTTCCCGTAGAACACGCTCTCGAAACCCTTGTTTCGAAATTAAAACTCTATGTGTTTCTTTTCATCGTTTTTCGAAGACGCCTTTTTCGCGCGCAACCGGTTTGAAGAGAAGCATGACCGAAAAAACCTTTTTCAACGCGTTTTTCTCAAAGCAGCATTTTCGGAGTTTATGCCGGTGATAACTCGAAAACTAATTATTCGATTATTATAAGGTTTCTTTATTATCGAAACTTATAGGGTTTCTTTATTATCGTATTACCTTCTACATGAATTAAAAATTATTGTAATATTTTATTATTAAATATGAAAATATGTGATAAAAAGGCGGAAAAAAATTGGATTTTTTCAAAAAAGTTACGCCAAAGGTGCAAATTTTTATGTTTTTTATTTTTTATTCAATTCATCTACTAACTGTTAATGTTATTTATGTAAATTTTTTGGGTCAGCAGGTTTCAAATCAAAACTGCGACCAGGAGAACCAACACAAGCAAAATACAATGACTTTTTCAGCACTACTAACGGCCGCCATTTTGTTGAAAAAAATTTGAAAAAATGTTTTTGTACACTACATGGATACTCTTATAATTGTATAAAAAAATTCGATTGATTTGAGTAAAAACTTCCCCTTGAAAAATAATTTTCAAAAATAAGTTTTTTACTCGTTCTAACTGTATATCCCCCCTTAAGTACTATTGGAAAGCTCCACTAGCATATGTTTTCATGGTATATGATAGTGCCAGATGATGGACAATACAATCATAAGCATAGATCAACCTCAAATGACTGGAAGAAATATGAAATAAATAGTGATTTCAGATCATCTAAATATGAAATAAATTTAACTCAATCGTTCAACATCATATTCTGGCAACAAGCCTAGATGTTGCGAAGGAGCTGATGAAGCTATTCCTTCCGGTACAGGCGAACAAATGTGAAATACACAAAGGCAAAATTTGAGCGAACTTCTTCAGCAGGTAGGAAATTGATGGCATTTTAAATCTTCAAAATGACAGTAATAAATTGGTAACCAATTATGATTAATACATCGAATCATTTGCCCCATAGATAGAGCTTGTGTTCGTATAATGAAAAGTGAAATAATTTTGAAAATGTGGAAGTTTTAGACCTCTTTCCTAACAACTGATTAAAACAGTCACCCCTGATTAAGTCGTTCCCTACCCTAATTCAACTGCAGACAGACATTCAAGCTCGAACAAAACAATTCAAATTTGCTGAGTAAAATTTCAAATCTAATTACGTTGGAATCGTTTTACACAGTAGTGCTTCCTAGTCAACTTATTGCTGCATTAAATTTGACAGTTTAACTGGCAACCCATTTGTCCCTTACTATTAAAATCAATTCTGTTAGGTTCTATTTCTTAAGATCATTTGTTTGCACAGGCTCAATCGAATTAACTTTATAGAGCCAAGTTTCCATATTTATGAACATCAATTATCTTAAATCTAACGTTAAGGGGTAGAACCGATTACTCGTGTCGTCTCAGTGATAATAGGAATAACAACTGAACAGAATGGGAAAGATGTGCTGGAAGTTGAGGTATGGTTTACATAACACATTTTTTTAATATTCTAAATTGTCAAAAAACTTAAAACTATACAACTTTTGGCTTCTTTTGACTTGAACATTTTTGAGAAAAAAAAACACAAACACAGATAAAATAAAAAAAACTTAAAGTAAACATACAGGTTAAACTAACTACAATCTAAGCTTAGTGATAGTCAAAAACACATAAATTAGTTTCATGTACTCCAAATCACGTACAGCCAAAATATCTCGAATTGGCACATTGGGTTGTCTACCTCGAGCCCGAAGGGAATCATAAAGCCCCGATCTGACCTCACAATGTTCAGCACAAGACCAAATAACGTGATCTGCGTCCTGATAGCCTTATCCACATTCACAGAGATTGCTGTCGCTCAGCTCAACCCGGTATAAATGAGCGTTCAAAGAATAATGATTAGACATGAGGCGAGACATGACACGAATGAAGTCTCGACTCACATCCATCCCCCTAAACCAAGATTTCTTCGACACCTTTGGGATGATAGAATGTTGCCATCTCCCCAAATCTCCTTCACTCCATTTATACTGCCAGTGACGAGTGACTGTTGACGAAAAATAGGAACAAATTCGTTGAAGGCGATTTGTCGATCACAAATATCGCCTTCCATAGCGCCCACCTTTGCAAGCAAGTCCGCTTTCTCATTGCGTGGAATTGAACAATGAGATGGGACCCAGACAAAGGTGATGATAAAATAACGTCGAAGATAAAGCACTTAGAAGCTCCTGTATTTTCATGAGAAAATACGAGGAGTGCTACCGGCCTCAATGAGCAGAATAGCCTCTATAGAACTGAGACTATCCGTGAAAATGAAGTACTGATCCGGTGTTAGTGAGGCAACGATTTCTAGCGTAAAGTGTATTGCCGCTAATTCAGCGACAAATACGGAATCAAGGAGCTTGAGGGAGTTTACGGTTAGCGGCGCTACAGATTTCGTCGGCTATGCCAAAGCCTGCTGACTCCTCTATCAATGATCCGTCAGTGAAGAGAACGGTGATTTAGTGGCGTCAACTTGGCCAAGCTTTGCAGCAAATATCACCGGAGCAATCATAGGACGTCCTTGAAGCGAGGTTTGAGGGGTTCAAGTCAAGAAAGCTTCTCAAAGTTTTCAGGTTACCTGGGGTTCATAACTTCACGCACCTGGTGAGGAGCCGGAGAGATACTTTCGAGCGTGTTAAACGAAGGGGAGTAATGATCGCAAGTCTACTGTGCGAAGTTTCACCCGACGGTCGCCAATGATCCGTCGTAGTTACACTATTCGTTATAACCTCTGTGGAAAGGTTAGCATCGAAAGCGCGGTTTCTGTGATCCCTAGTCAAGTATCGGACACTACACAGAAGCAAAAGCGTTCACGAAAATGAAAACGAATCGTGAACTAGTTCACGTTTTCATAATTTTTACCCAAAAACGTAAACTAGTTCACGATTACGTGTGATTCAATTCACGGTGTATTTCTGCTTGTTCTCAATTCATGACTGTAGTTCACAATTCCGGGCACGGATTTTTCCGTGTAAACTGGACCTTATCCGAACTATAGAGAGTCTCCTGTAACCCCTGTAACGGGGTGTGAGGGAAGGATCTAATCTCGGATAAATACAACCTCCGCTTAAGCGCCGGGCAAGTTCGACCTTGCCGCGAAGGCGCACGTTGACTAAACAAAGAATCGTACCCGGCCGCGAGACCTCAGGGCGGTCCTTAATCGTAACCTTTTACTCACGGCCAGAAACTCTCAACGCACTAACTCCAACGAAGAATGGACCTATAAAAATGAACAACTTACAGGGTGGATAGTTTTCCTTTGAAGGTTTGTCCACCCAGAGCCTATTCTACGCGTCGAAAAAATAAACCGAAAATTTGCAACAAACGAACTCTCTCCACCAAACTAAAGAACTACCAAAGAATGCTCACTAACGTAATCCAGATTCTGATTTTTATTAATACCCTTCTGGTAATAAAGACATCTATCGATTCTAACAATCTTTACAGTTTTCGCATTTTGAGTCTAGGATTAGTGTTGTATACATTTTGGTTGGGTCTTGCTTGCTCTTCTTCTCTTTTCTCATGCGGATCTCCATCCTGTGACATCCTACAGTGACCGTGATCTCCTTCTACTTGTCGACGAATTCACACGTGGGATGATTTGGTAACTCGAATAGTGGTGCTCAACTCGAGTGGTGACGCTTTGGTGGCCACCTGTTGGACACAAGGTACAACCACGCGGGTGTAATTAAAGAATTGTAATGGCGGTGATGATGACGTATCGATGTGGACGGTTTCGATGCTGACACGAGTACAATTCTGTAGATTATTTTACACAACTTTTTTCAGTTTTCTAGCCCTAGAATATTTTTAAAATCTTTCTCAATTGGTGTTACACATATAATCAATTTCAGCTTACTTTTTCTACAATAACTTCCTGATAACTCTCACTGTACAATAATTATAGCTTTACCAACACTCTATAAGTGTCTTTCCATGAGTTTACTGTTTTTTTTTCTTCTGCCTACGCCTACGTCCAAGTCTTAGACTTTCAGATCTTGACGAGTCTACGGTCTGGGTTTGAGAGATCGCTAGTGGCAAAACTCATGGAGCCCTTTCCCCAGTATATCTCGACAATTCCCGAGATCGTTCTTATTCGATTGTTTCTCGTGTGATATCCGTTTTCCAACGCATGTCTTAAAGATTATCGGTTAAGCCTCTACTGTGAAATCACATATTAAAGGATCAGAGACCATGGTACGCTGGGTGCTTGCACGGAAAGAAATGTTTATGAAGACTCAATTTTGTTTTTCTCATTTTTTTTAATATGAAATTTGTGTTGCACGAGAAAAATAATTAATTTTTAACAAAAGCGTGTAAACCATCCCCTCGGTTAGATCCAGCTTCAAGGGGAGGCGTAAACGCACGAGAAATTGTTTGCAGGTACCTCCATGTGGCATACAACCATCTTGACAATCTTTTCATACAACAGAGCTGGATTCAGAGGGCGGTGTCTGGCTTAGGGTACATGAAATGTACCCGTATTGCCTGGCAAATCCAGCTTGTGTTTCTTTTTTATCTGTGTATCTTTGTAACCATGTTGCTCATAGCGGAAAGGTACGCGAAGCCGGGTAGCTTCAGAAAGCTATATTGAAGAGACGGATCAAATCGGACGGTCTCGTCGAGAAATCGAAACCGCCCACCCAAGCGTGCAAATGTTGATCTTAAACATTTAATAGCAGCTTCGGTAGTTATTCGAGTCATCACGAACACTTCCATCCATTTAGAGAACGATGTCTAGGAGTATCAGCAATTACCGCCTGCGAATCAGCGTGAAGTCTACAACTCAATTTAATAGAGACACAATCTGTAATGCAAAGTAGTAATCAATCATCCCTACATACAATGAATCAAAAGTCGTTTATTTCGAATTTCACATCACCTCTAGGATTCAAGCTTCCTACCATACACTCATACAATCCATTGTTCCAGTCGATAGAGATTCACGAACCAAATCGTGCTCTGCCAAGATCGAATCAAACTCGCTTGCTAGTGCCTTTCCGCTGTCGACTGTCAAGTTGACAGATGACAACATCAGTCTAAGAACGTCGATCCTGCGCTTGCACAATTTGCTCTGCAACTCGATCTCTATCCGATAAATTAACTCAATTTAATCCGCCTGACAGCTACATTCATTGGCTGCCGCCGATCGTAATCGAGTTTTCCGCCGGACCCAAATTTGTACCCGCCGGCGATGCGGTCCGAATGGCCAGAAAGAAGAAAGAGACCGCCATCGCTCTGATAGATCACGGACGCAACCGGCTGGCTGGCTGTCATAATCACGAATGTCCGGATGACGGGAGGAATTAGCTTTGCCACGCGCGCCACGACTGGTGTAAATTTGTGCTCTGTTTACATACCTCGGAACCTAATGCTGCCAGCTTGTTAATACGAGGCGGTTTGCTCTTTTTACGGGCAAGCATAATAACAACAGTAATATATGTATACATGCTTCGCTATGGGGCTTGAGAACAACATAACAGGCTCGGCGCTCGGCTCGGGCGGACGCGGTTTATTGCTATTTTGGGATCGCATCTCTTTCCATCTGCGGTGGTGAAAATGGGGTGAAATGGTTTCCATGTTGCCGCATCCCACGGCCTACCGAGAATGGACTTGTTCGGCTACGCAGCGCTGTTCATTTCAACCTGTCAGGCCGGGCATGTACGGAGAAGATTTACAACACGGTTCGAGCAACAAACTAGTGGATTTTACCCGAGGAGGATAGAAGTGGGTACACGGTAAAATCTACGCACTTTTGCGGGTGTTGGGATTGAAGGGTTGGGTTGAAGCTGAAGTAGTTCATTCGAAAAATGTCCAAGCAACTAGGTCTACATGGCTCGGAATTTTCCGAAAAAGAGGGTTATGTGTGTGTGTTTTGCCGCAAGAAACAGTAGAAGGATTTATTGCGGAAAAATGACACAGTGACCTGTTACCTGTTGTTGGCTCATTGCAGAGATTATGACACCCTTTCGCTACAATGTACGAGACCGATTTTTTTGGCCTGTCGCACCGAGACATTTTTTTGGAATGTACTTAAAACTGAACAGTTGATCCATCTAATATCTTGAAAATTCTTCGGATTGGACTTCTTACCCTGAAATCTAATTATAATTTAATTGAATTAGTTATTATCATAAATCCGAGTACGGCAATGAGATTATCTTATCCCTCATTGAAAACCCAAACAAAAGTTTTGCTACTGATGCATGAAGGATCCTAAAGGGTGTTCCGATCAATATTTGGCCAAACAGTAATGTGTGTGAGTCGATCAAAGTTTTTACTAATAAGTCCAATTCTTTTTCTTTTTCAATTTCAGTTAATACCGAATACAGGAGAAATATTCCGCTATGTTTCCTTTTTACCGAATGCCATAAGATTTTGTACAGTCTACTTGCAGCAGAAAGCTAGTTTGCCTTGAACTGTTTCTCGCGCACAACAACTTTTTGAGTCTTCTTAAGGTTCCGCTTGACGATGGCCCAATATTGTGCGATTGGGCGGAGCTCTGGCGTGTTGGGAGGGTTCTTGTCCTTGGGCACCACTTGAACTTTGATGGCAACTTTTTTCCGTAATGGCAAGAGGCCAAATCCGGCCAAAATAGAACGAAACAATAAATTCGCTCGCTCAGATAAATTTCCTGGTTGACGGTTCCGGTCGCATTGTAAACGTTGCACTTCAAGCCACAGGTACAGATGGTTTGCCACATCTGATATTCAATGGCGAACTTTGACAGTTTAATGTGCTTGAAAATATCTGCCGCCTTCCATCTTCCGGTTGCCGTATAAAATTGCTGTCCAGGAAGCTGTTAAAAGTCTGCCTTGACGTAAGTTTCACCGTCCTGTTCCACGCAATTAAACTTCGTCAGCATCGTCCTGTGCAACTTTCACGATCGAGCTTTGGCCGACCACCACTTTCTTGTAAGTCAACAGTCTAGCTCGTTTTTTAGCCCTATCCACAGTTAAAGGCGCCACTTCCACCTTTCTCTGCGACATCTCGGAAGAAAAGGTTGGGGTTCCCTCGCGAAACAGCGAGCAACTCTTTTTGTCATCACTGTGGCCTCCGGCTTCCGATTTCCCCCCGATCCAGCTTTCCTGGCTGTCGACAAACGTTCACCGAACACTTTTAATACGTTGGTAACAGTTGATTTAGCCAAATTCAACAATTTCGCCAACTTGGCGTGAGAGTAGTTTGGATTTTTGCCATGCACGTGCAAAGTTTTGATGCGTTGCTTCTCTTCCTTCGACGACATTGTGAAAACTGAAGTGCTAATATCGAAATCAAAATAGAAGCATGATGCTATACGCAGACATCTTCAAAATGAGAAGTATGCAAAAAAAAATTAATGCACAATGAAAGGAAATGCGTCGAGTTTAAGTCGACCAAATTTTGATTGAAACACCCTTTATCATCATCGTTGACCGTGGTATATAAGTCGACCAACATTTTATTTCTAATCCTGTTCTAAGGTGTCCCAGTAAGTCTAAGCACGATTTGTAAGTAACAATACGAGCTCGGTGTTTATGTAAATTGATTTTTGACGTAGGACTACGTCTATGTTTTCTATACTGGGGTAAAATTTAAAAACAAAACCGCATTACGACCGTCACGAAAAGAGGTCACGCTTTAACCGTTAATATCTCAGTCGTTCCTTAAAAATTTTCAAAAAATTTGCACCAATAGATCGGAAATATTTCTACACATCAACTTCAATACAGAACAATGTTGATTTAGGGCCACATAATTCTGAAAATTTCATAAATGTTAAGCTCTGTCTAAAAAATTATATTAACCTATTCAGACCTGAGGGATCATGTATGACCCAAAATGAAAAATGACTGTATAAAATCACAGAATGAATAAAACTGTACACTATCTTCGGCAAATTTGTGTTTCATCAATTCTTCTGGGAAATATAAAAAAAATGTATGGGTTTAAGGCCTAATTGCCAACCTAGAACATCCTCAATGTGAAGAAGTTCAAGAAGAAAAAATAAATGCCTTATCAATAGTATAAAGTGTTGTTTTAGAATATGGTACATTTGCATGCGTGTAAATTTTTTTATGATAAACGTTAAATATTTTTGTATCTTTCTGAGTTGTTCTAGGTTGTCCAAAATGCACTTGAGTTCAGAACTTCAAATCTACAGTTGTAACAGTAGCTTTAAGGGCTACTATGTATTCAAATGATATGTATTCAAACATATTGAATGAACCTTTTGGAAGGTCAAAAACCATAATTTGATAATTCTGTGAAGTTAAAGGTCACTTTTGATGACCTTGAGTTAAGAACTTCAGATCCACTGTAGCAACTATAGCTTTTTGGGCTATACAAAATAACGCTACGTATTCAGTGCATATGCAGTGAATATTTTAGAATGTAACCAAACATTACGAGATAAACTGGGATGATCGAGGTCATCCAAACTGTCCTTGAGTTCAGTACATAGGATCTACAGTGGTAACAGTAGGTTTTTGGAGTATGCAAAGGAATAGAATGTATTTAAAAGTATTCATTGAATAGTGTACAAGGTCAACAGACATAATGTGACAATCTTGAGATATTATTGGATATGTCTTAAGTTCAAAACACAAGATCTACAGTAGCTTTTTGGGCAATATAAGATGACTATATGTATTCAAACATATTCAATTAATCTTTTGGAGGATCATCAGTCAATAGTTTATAACTTTCTGATCCTCTAGGTCATCCAAGCTGTCCTGGCGTTCAGAACATAAGATCTATAGTTGTAACAGTACTTTTTAGACAATACAAAGTTAAAATAAATGTTCAAACACATTCAATAAATATTCTTAAAGATCAACAAAAATTATAGAGCAATATGAAATGTTCTGGATCATCCAAACTATCCTGGAGATCAGAACATGGGACCTACAGTTGCAACAAAAGCTTTCTGGTCAAAGCGACGCTGTGTATTGAAACATATTCATTGAATATCTTGGAAGACCAACAGGAAATGCATGCATGTATGCCGCGTAGCCAATTATCACTCTAATTTACAGCAGATACCGATTAAATTCACCGTGTGATTTTATCAACAAGTTCTAACTAGCCTAACTGTGTTTCTATCAAAACGCTAACTATGAAACAGCACTTCTAACTGAAAACTGTTAAGCTACTATGATCAAACTGGAAAAAAACAATCTAATAGTGAAATTACTCATAAATAATATCGAAAGTAGAGACCTTCATCAGGACACTTTTCCTTAGATAACTTAGGGTGTCTTTAAAAAAAGCAAGTTTTTTGCTCTAACAATTTTTTTCAAATTTGCCAACTTAAAGAGATGCAACGAGTTATTTACGATTTCCTTATAAAGTTACACCCTTTTCAAATGTATTTTATTCAATTTTAAAAAGTAAACTATCAACAGTTTTCAAATATATTATACAAATATATAAAACCTTCTAAATGCAGTAGAGAATTACTTTGTCTGTCTGCCCCAGAGAGATCAACATTTGAAAAAGTCCTATTTTTTTACAAAAACCACAAAATTAGAGGTGGGTTATATCAGGGATATAATCGCCAGATTCTCGTAGGATCACGTTGGTGTATAGTAATAAATACATACCATAACACATATGGTTGATAATTATTGAACACGGTAATTCGAGTATTTGGGTATATATGAAGCTACCCAAGGAACATTGCTGGTTTTATCATGGTTTTATAGCATTCTCGAAGTCTAATTCATGCTCTTTAGAACCCTTATAAAACCAATATTGTTACTTGGGTATGTAATCTATCCACTCTTTGCATTCATTTTTTTTTTTTTTTTGTTTCTCAATAGCATCGCGCGAGACTCCGCAACGTGTTTCGATCACCTTTGCTGAAACATTGTTTTGAGAACGTAGCAGCCAAACTGGACAATGAAACTTATCACTCTCTTTTTTTGTTCTGCCCACAAAAAATCAAAACATTAGAAAAGTAAGAAGATCCAACGAAAAAATTCAGCGCCAACATTTGATTAGGGCGTGTCTACTTTTGTAAATGTACGCAAGCAGCACAAGTGTGTTTCGATCTGTACAAAGGATCCCCGAAAGTTTACAACGGCGCTGTAATAAATGAAAGGCGAGACCGGAGAGAGTCTCAATGTTGGATTCGCCTAATGGAATAAAACCAAAATTCGTACCTTAAATATTCGGTATTGCTTTGTCTCCCATATCACAACCAGACGGACTGGCGGAGAGCAAAGCCTCGTTCGAACTGGCAGCATGAAGCTGCTTGCGAACACTCAACCACAATTTTGTTCGCCCGTGGCTAAAAACTAGCGTTGATAGCATAACCAAGAGATAAGGGAGTCACGAAAATGCAGAACTAAACAAATTTAATAATAGGGGACGGGCCACAATTTAAAAAATCAGACACCGGCAATAAAGCAAAGTTATTTTGAAGAAGAAGAAGACATTTGCTACCCGGTTTCTACGACCGTGTTAGGGAAAACAAATTTTTCAACCTGTTGATATGCAAATTTGTATGGTAGCAAAAGGAGGTCATTTTTAATTGAAAAATCAAACTACTTCTTCTAATGGAACTTCTTTCAAATTTCAATGCAAAAAATTGGTAAGTTTTTCTGATCAAATGGCGTATGAATGAAGTCATTCTGTTAAGTCGAACGAGAGGTATAAGCGTTCAAAAACCTTTCACTTTTGTGCAACGCTCTCATTTAAAAAAAATTTGAAATGACACCCGGTATAGAAAAGAGAAACGCAGTCCTACGTTAATAACTTTTGTTTGACATACGATAGCAATGGTTTCAACGCATCAAAAGTTGTATCTTTCATTGTTCTAGAATCAGTGGGAACACAACTTTGCTGAAGAATTTGAAATAAAAAAATTAGAGCAAAATAACTGATTTTTATAGGGATACCCTAAGCTACGTAGGAAACATTGCTCTAATCCGGTCATTTCAAAAGCTACAGAAAAATTGATACAATCAAAGCTGCATAAAATTTTCTGTTTTTGAAGAATATAAGTCTTTATTTCTGCAAATAAAGTTAGATTTTCGATCACTCTGAAAACAAAGACCACTCTAGTTGTTATTCAAACTTAAAGAACGACCATCATAATTAAAAACAACATTGTAGAAGACAACTTTGCTCCAAAACTTTCAAACTTAGGCTGAAAACGTATCTTTCCAGCTAAATTCGCATTCTGGACCACTGTGCAGTGTTAAATACGTGAATTTTGTCAAGTGTTTTTCAGTGACAGTTACAGAAAAACATTCTTTCTACCACATTCCCACGCACATTTTTTTTCGTGCGCAGCGACATCTCGCGTTTTTTTTCAGAAGCCATTCATTGCGTGCAATATTGCATCTAAGCAAAAGGTTATCACCGTCATAGCCATCGCCATCAAGCTCTGTCGACAGCATACCGCTATTCGTTCTCGCACAGTGTACATCATAGTCTACTATAAGGCGTTTTCAACACCATTCTGCAGCATGTTATGTGCCGTGGTGACTGTGGTTATGTGTTTCACATGAACAGTTCTGTTGTGTCACGCGCCCTTATGAACTACTTCAGTACGCATGGGAAAAACTTGTTTTTTTTTCGACTTGTTTGAAATCTCCGATCTATGAGCAATAACGAATCGTGCGAATAACATATCACCCTTGACTTCGGTCGGAAAAGCAATTTGATCATCTCCACACGGAAATAAAGCAGTTTTGGCCAACTAACACCTCCTGTCAGTCCGGATCGAAATAGATTAGTCAAAATGTTGTTTCTGTACCTGTCAGGGAAAAGCCAGCTAACGAGTTCTGGCTCTATATGTCTCGCCTTAGACCTGATGTGACGAATGAGGCAATTTCGGCTATGGTTAAAGCTAATTTTGGAACTGATGATGATCCTGATCCTGATCCTGAGGTGGTAACATTGGTGGCTAAAAGTATAGACACGAGCAACATGTCCTTCGTTTTTTCAAAATTGATCTCGGTTCAGCTTTGAACAGCAATGCACTTGGCCCCTCGACATAGCCAGAGGGTATAATGTACCGGTAGTTCGAGGACTACAGCTCGTAAAAATTTCGGAGACTCTCTGCGGCGAATCCAAGCCCATCATCAATTGCACTCGCCTTAGCAATGAATTAATTCGAAATCATGTGGAAGTCTTCGCCAGCTGTTACCGTATATATCTAGGACGCATTGCCTACAGCACTTTGGGAGTCCCTGAGTCACCCAACCAGGTCGTGCTTACTATTAGTTCCTGCCTACATAGTCATCCTGGCCCTTCCGTAGTGGCTGGTGATGGGATCTCCCGACAATCTATTTCAGGCAAGGATGCACGTCCAAGTATCATCCATCTGCCTGATTTCTTCTCACGTTACAGCTGCACTGCGACACGTAACCGCAACTCTTAACTTTGCTTCACACAATTGTTGGATGTACCGGTATTAGCTCTATGGATGAATTTGACATAAATTCTTCGCTTCCTGAATTCCACTCCGCTTGCTGTGTTGGTGCATCGACTAACTCACTCAGACATCGCTCATCTGGTCATCAAGGTATGCAGATAACGGAATGCACGTCACGAAGCATGATGGAAGCCCCTAAGCCACCCGTCACAGTCGAGCAAAGCTGATCGTCAGCTGATTGTTCCAGCCATCCAAGCCATTCCGTTCCTGTGTTCGGAGCTGGTGAGGGGGTCTTACAACTTGCTAATCCAGGTAAGTACGACGAATCATTTAATTCTTCGCTACCTGGGATCCCACGAGCTTTCCAGCACAGTTATGCATCACCGCAATTTCCCACCAACTTTACCTCACCAACGTTTCAAGTGAAAACGATGAAGGTCCTGTTGAAATCTGTTGGTGAAGTTCTTCTTGCCGTGCGCTCAAAACTCAAATCTCGCCTTCAGAAGCCTTCCGCAGACGCAGGCTCAACAGTTGAACATCTTTCGGTGGAGCTATCCACTAAAACTGCGACTTTGTTTATTTGTGTGGTCTATATTTTTCCATTGGATCGTGTCACAAACGGAACTCCTCGGACAACATAGTCGTCGTAGGAGCTTCTAACTGTCGTGACTTGATCGAGGTTTTCAGCCTCGATCAATCGCCCCAACATTAGACACTTGCAACTGTGTTCTACAAAATCTGTCGGGTTTTCACATTCACCTACTATGATTTATTTTGTACACTCTTCTCTGTGAATAACCTTCTGACGAGTTGTAAGCACGTTCATGATAAATCACTCAAATTGTATTAAACAATAATTTCAATTTATTTACAAACATTAAAACACTATCGCTGTTACTATTATTATCAATATTATCATTCAATTACTATATCTACCACAGGTCTCAGTTAGTTTTACTTGGGTTTCTATAGTTTGCTACGATTGGGGGTAATCAGGCTTTATAATCAAACCTAACATGCTTGCGACCGGACAGAGTTTCTTCATCAGAAACATACCAGTTGACATTTTTTTTTTCGACAAGTGATCACTACAAATTGTTAAATCTAAAAATTATTGTCGAATAGCATTGATAACATGGAATAACTCCCTCTATTACGTATGTCAATACCGTGCATTTGCATCACATCCTATGATAAATTGAATGTTTATCTTCTTGCAATAATTGACAAACATTCAACAGAGGAACATCATCAACGTCTTCAGGAAAATAAGCTGAAGCAATGCATACCTCTGTTATTCCCTGGAACGCTGGTACCTCAGCTTTGATCGCGCCTTTGGGGCTATTCATAAACCACGTAGACTTTTCTGGGGAGGGGGGTTGGCAAAGTCTACGCTCCATAAAAAATTTAAAAAATAGTATGGAGGAAAGTCTACGAAGGCGGGGGGGGGGGGTGAGATGTTGAAAAATTAGTCTACGTGGTTTATGAACAGGCCCTTTCTTGCCATTACGGAAAAAAAGGCCATGGAGTGGTATGCTGCCAACAACGTTCAAGTGGTGTCCTCCCAACACGCCAGAGCTCCGTCCGATCGAACAATATTGGGCCATCGTCAAGCGGAACCTTAAGAAGACCCAAAAAGATGTTGTGGGCGAAAAACAGTTCGAGGCAAACTGGCGTTCTGCGGCGAATAAAGTGGACAAGGAGACTGTACAAAACCTCATGGCAGGTGTTAAACGAAGGACCCCGGCAATTCGTATTTGGAAGCATAGCTGAATATTTCTCCTGTATTCTGTATTAACTGCACTTGAAAAAGAAAATGAATTTGACTTATTAATTAAAACTTTGATCGACTCACACACATTACAAATTATGATCGGAACACCCTTTAAAACCAGTTTTGTCAGTTACATTGTTTATTGATGCGCAAAATCATCATACATTTTCCAATCCATCGATTTTTTCCAAATCATTTTTAGCAGGTGGTTTTTGAAATGCCTTTGCAAGCCAGAGACATAGCCTGCAACTTGTTCATGGTAGTTAAACAGATTATAGCGCATTATAATAACGAAATTAGCCATCGCCATAGCCTTCGCCGTCGTTTGAACCGAAGAGCATTGTTTGACGCTCAAGAATATTCAGAGAATGCTCGGTTCAGTTTACCGAGTTTTCTTGGTTTCCGTGTACCGAACTCTTGAATATCCCTGCTTTACCGTACTGTTCGGTTCATCTTTCATTCTTAGCTGTCAAATCTATATGTATATAAAAGTGGATTTCTGTCTGTCTGTCTGACCCTAATAGACTCGAAAACTACTGAACCGATCGGCGTGAAATTTTGTATGCAGGGATTTTTGGGGACGGGAAAGGTTCGAGTTCGGCGTTATTTGTTAAGTGTGTATCATTTGAAGGGTGAGTTCCAAATTTTTTGGGATACCCTAGTGTACACGATGTTTAAGTCAACGAAAGAATTTGAAATCGTTTATATTTTTTTAGATTAAGATTTAGATAGTTAAAGCTGAATAAATTCAGCCAATTGAATGGTTTACGCTCCCATACGGTTATTGCTTCGTAATTCATCCAATTCGAAAACAAAGCATTGAGGCAAGAGTGGGTTTGTTTGTTATGAATATATTTATTACAAAACGTAAGCAAACATTGCAAGAGTAGTACAAGATTGCTTTAATGTCATCGGAAACAACCTGCTGGACCTTATTAATGAATCGCTGCAAACAGGGCACGTGCCACAAGTTTGGAAAGAATCTTTAGTTATTCCCATTCAAAAAGTCGCTGGAACGATTAAAGCCGAAGAGTTTCGTCCTATTAACATGTTGCACACTTTAGAGAAAATTTTGGAACTTGTTGTAAAAGGCCAGCTGTTAACGTATTTAAATAGTAATAATTTGATTGCGCCGGAACAATCGGGATATCGCGAAGGTCATTCATGTGAAACAACGTTAAATTTAGTTTTAGCAAAATGGAAAGAAAATGTAGAGCGTAAAGATACGATTGTTGCTGTTTTTTTTTGGATCTGAAACGCGCTTTTGAAACGATTTCTCGGCCCTTGTTGTTAAAATCAATCAAGCGCTTTGGATTTTCGGGTTCTGCATACAGATGGTTCGAAAGCTATTTGTCTGACAGAACTCAACGGACGGCTTTTAATGATTCTGTTTCGAGCCCTGTGGAGAACAGCCTTGGCGTACCACAAGGGAGTGTATTAGGGCCCATTTTATTCATTCTATATATTAATGACATGCGACGAGTCTTGCGGTTTTGTGATATTAATCTTTTTGCTGATGATACCGTGTTGTTCATTGCAGCTAAAAAGCCTCGAGGAAGCCGTTTCACATTTGAATGCAGATTTACGTTCTCTAAGTAGATGGTTAAAATACAAACAGTTGAAATTAAACATAAGTAAAACTAAATTCATGGTAATTTCGCGGAATCGAGTTAACGAAGACGTCTCTGTTAAAATTGATGATGAGACAATTGATCGCGTTCGTGAGATTAAATATCTTGGCGTGATTATTGATGATAGATTAAAATTTGACTCTCACATTGACGATGTTATCAAGAAAATAGCCAAGAAGTACGGTATTCTCTGCCAATTGAAAAACGATTTAACTATTGCAAGTAAAATACTATTGTACAAATCGATCATCTCTCCAAACATTGAATTTTGCCATTCCATTTTGTTTTAGCTAATCAAACACAAATATAGAGATTACAGCGTTTGCAAAATAAGATAATGCGTTTGATCTTGAGATGTAACAGGTTCAGTTCCTCCTCTTTTTTGTTTAATGCCCTACAGTGGCTATCGGTGAAGCAGAGAGTTGTGTATTTGACAATGGTGTTCATTTTTAAAGTAATAAACGGTTTGCTGCCTCGATATTTGTGTAATCGAATTGAAAGAGGAAGTGATATTCATAGATATAACACTAGAAACGCGAATGATGTTAGAACACCATATTTTTTGTACGGAGCTTCACAAAATTCGTTGTTTTTTAAAGGTATAAATGTTTTCAATTCGATGCCTATACACATCAAACGTGCAGCAACATTAACAGATTTTAAGAGACAATGTATTTCACACATCAAAGCTGCCTTTTGAACAGCTACTCTGTTAACTTTTTACTCTTGACTAATTTTGTATCTTGACGATGTTATTACAACGGATGTTTTGTATGGTTTATTGTTAAATGTTTTATATTTGTCATGGGGCACAAACAAACTATATTTTTCGCCTCGATGATGATGATGGATTTAAAGTTTTTATTTTGTTATTGTAATTTAAAGTAGTCTTCATTTTTTGTGTAGTCTTCAAAAGTTTGAGCCTCGCGCGCAGTATACAGGTATAAAGGACTTCTTTTTGAATTTACAAAAAAATATTGGCCTTTGATGCTTGAGAAGATGCCATGAAATAGTAGTGGGTTGTCTGGCTGATTGCCGGGGAATTATTTGTCAGTTCTGTTGTGGTTGAAAGTAAAAGTTTGACTAGGGCCGGTCCAGGATTTTTCGGTTTGGAAATTTTCTTGATTTCCCTGTTTGGGGATATCCTTGGTCAGCCCAAAACTAAGGTGGCGGTTCCATTCGTGTTGAAACCTCTACTCTGGAGCGGGCAAGATCGGATATTGGCTTGTATTTTGATAATGTCCTTATACAGAATTCTGTGATTTGAATTGTAATAGAATTTCCTGATCGCTGGGTTTATTTGCGAACATTTGTGGTTGACATCAATAGCTCTTCACAATTATATCGCTGTAAAGCAAATGAACAGTTTTGGAAGAAGTTTATATCTGTAGATACAATCAGTTCGTTTTTGGTTTTGCATAACTGGTTGAATTGTTTTTAAATAAATTATCTAATAATTAAATCGTCTAGCTCAAACCTTTGTAGGGGTTAGAGGCGGGACCATCATCATCATCATCACGAAGAGACAATTTAACCCAATAATATTATTCACAATTATTTGGTAGTACAAACATTACTTTCTAGGCAGCGTTGAATGCCGCATGGACGCACCGCTGGAGTTGTAGAACATTCTACCCTGCGCTTAAACACAAATGCTTCCTTCCTGTGCACGCCCGAAGGCCATCGGAGGAGAGTTTATACGAACGAAGTTGACATCACAAAGCAGCTCACTTTGGCAAAACCCATTTGCAACAACACTTCCTTGCACTTCCGACAGTCGGGTGATTAAATATAAATAGCGCAAACTCATCGACGATGGTCCGATCCGTCATGCACTTCACGAGCCAAACGCGCACAATCATCGGAATTCAGCTCACGCGCCTCGCTGCGAACTTCCGAATGAGTCCATCCCTAGCCAAGAGCTGCCTGCAAACATAAGCTGGTTAATTGTTTCTTGACCAAAGTGAACTGTCATTCTGATCGGGCGTTGCTACATTAAAATCTATCACCGACCGCCATCGCTGCTATTTTTTTTTTTTTTTGCTGTCATCAAAAGCAACAGTGCAACAGAGTCACGGTTTGCGGTTTTATTGCTGCCTCAAGAAAGCCGTTAAAACGCAAGACGCGGTTTAGTCGCCTGTCAGCGAAAAGCAGAGAGCCAGGCCAAAACAAACACAGAAAAGTTTGCTTCTAATTCACGTTTTATGGTCGTCCATCTGCCGCGCCGTCACGCCGCGTGCTGACGTGATAGCAGCAGTGCAATGTGAATGAGGGCTACATTCTGCGTGCTGAATTAATTCTTTGTTGGTGTTCCAACCCAAACGTCTTGTCGGCATATGATAAATGCGCAGCAATTGACGAGAACAAAATGAATAGCAGGCGTTGATCGGGATGTGTCAATGTTGGCGACGCCGACTGCGATGTAATTCCGGTAGAATGTCGCAAGGACTCTGCACGGTATGCATCGTGACGCATGCTCATATGTATACTACGGATGCAGACAAAAGAACGGGAATGAGTTCATAACCTCGTCGCGGGAACTATTTTTAACTGAATTAAAGAAATTGTTTGCTCCCTCCTTGAAAACTTGCAAAACAGGGCACCAAAGTAATTAACGAGTCTGTGCAGTAATTAGTCACGGATCCGTGGAGAACCGAACTCATTTCGTTTGGCTGCTTTTTGCCGACGAAGTAATTTCCATACGGCAGTCTTCAAGCGCCAAGATTCAACCACCACCGGCGGTCACGCATGAGGAAGCAGAATTCGCCCTCAAGGATGAATTTCGCGAACGCGACTGCGGTCAGTTTTGACTGGAATAAAATTTCAATCTCGTCGTCGTCGTCGTCGTCGTCTTCATCGTTCTTAAGACAGACGAACGAAAATTAAATTACGCTCGTGGGCGTTGGTCGAAAAGAAAAAGAAGTTTTGACCGTCATTAGCATTCCAAAACACGCCGAGAATTATTCGTCAATCAAAGCACGCCTCGTCCAGGCAACCCACACACGCACGCATACTTCGTTTATTTTCGCTCTCTCTTTCTTTCTCTCTCTCTCTCTCGTTGGTCGATAGACCGATACGGGCACGAAGTAACGGAGAAGTCATAATCCGAATTTTCAAAAAAAAAAATCAAAACAAAACTTTTGACATCCGATTGACGACTAAATCGGACGGATGGAAAAAAAGTCAGTTTCGGCGTTCGATGAGTGCTGTAAACAAACGAACATTTTCTGGAAGAGCAATATTTATCCGATCGGGGTCTGCTGTTTACAATAGACCAGCGAACGGGGTAAGCTTTCACTGGAAGTTTTATGATGGCGTTTTGGTTTGCTTCCGACGGGATCTCGGATTTTTGATGTTTAGAGTTGGAATGATAGCAACGTCAATGTTTTGGTTTTAGTTGATGCAAACAATAACAAAAAAAAATTGAGCTGTTTTGGTTTGGTGGCATCCGAGGGTGGGAAGTGCTTGTGACCAATGAAATGTTGATGTAAGGAGTGTATCGAAAAGTAGTTATAAACATTCGATGCGTTATTACGCATAAACTACTGTATATATTTTTAGCGTGTAAGCGCCATTTGCTTTGTTTACATGTCAAAAATGATTATTCGGTTCATTCATTTCCGTTGATAAAGTTGTATTCAAAATGTCGCGAATTGAATTTGAGACTAAAAAGAAAATTCTGCACACTTGGTGCACCGAAAAGGGTGTTACTTACAACCAGATTGCGAAAAGAGTAAATGTTCACCCGGCAAGTGTAAAACGCATCATCGAAAAGTTTGGTAAGGAGTGCTCCCTCAAGGATTTACCAAGAAGTGGCCGGAAACCCGGCTCCAGCAACCCCGATTTGGACCAAAAAGTTGTGGATTATATTCAACGGAACAAATCTGCCTCTACTCGCGATCTAGCCAAGAAGTTCAGGACCAGCATCGGAATGATTCAACGAATCAAGCGCAGGAATGACTTGAAGACGTACAAAAAGCAGAAAGTGCCCAAACAAACTCCGGAACAAAAGTCTCGTGCCAAAACCAGGGCTCGAAAGCTGTACAGCTGCATTTTGGACAATGTCGACCAGTGCATTTTGATGGATGACGAAACATACGTTAAAGAAGATTCAAGAACGCTACCGGGGCCGCAGTTTTATACTAAATCTGTTGGGGAACGTGTGCCAACCGCAGATACGACTGTTGCGATGGAGAAATTCGGTCAGAAGGTGCTCATTTGGCAAGCTATTTGCACATGTGGCTTGCGTTCTTCAATTTTCTATACAAAAGGAACTATAAATGCTGAGATTTATCAAAAGGAATGTTTGAAGAACAGGTTGCTACCATTGTATAGAAAGCACCAGTCCCCTCCTCTCTTCTGGCCAGATTTGGCATCGGCACATTACGCCAAAACCACTCTACAGTGGCTGACGGAGAATAACATCAAGTTCGTAGAAAAAGACATCAACCCACCAAACTGTCCCCAGTTGCGACCGATCGAACGCTATTGGGCAATAGTCAAGCGTATATTTAAGAAGGATGGTACAGTGTTCCAAAATATGACCGATTTTAAGAAAAATTGGGCAGCGGCATCCAGGAAGTGCACAAAGGTCACTGTGCAGAATTTGATGGCAGGTGTCAAATCAAAGGTACGGGCATTCTACAGAAATGAACATGATGACTAGTTTTTCCGTTTGGATCTTTTGTAAACATGTTAAGCTATAATAAACTGAAATAGTATGGTAATTTTAACCATGTTTTCATGCCTATTTTATTATTTGGAAGTTTATAACTACTTTTCGATACACTCCTTAATGCAATGGTCGGCCAAGTAGGCGCATTGCGAAACGGGTGTCGTTCCCACTGTTCCGTCAGACTTATTTTCATTGTCTTCTTCCTAATTAGCCTCGTGCTGAGTGAGGCTTAGAAAAAAGAAATCGAATAGAATTGTGTAAATTTTATGTAACATGAATGGCTGTGACAGTTCATAGAGCGATACTGACAGGTCTCGTCAGAACATGGCTCATGTAATGCAGTCGGGGAAATTTCTATACAGGAATTCCGATCTCTAAGATTTTCATAATAATTCTATTGCAGAGCAAATCAGTTAATCGTCTAGCTTGGTTGAATGTTAGCAATGGCATGACAATTTTATTCAAAACTTAACAACTAATAACAATTGCATAGCAACGCGAATTAATGTGCTCCCATGATCGCAATACTCCTCCGCGACGCCCATTAGCTTCCGAAACTTCTGCTGCTTCTGAACGGTGAACCCGTCGGCTGATTGTTCCGTTGTGGATGTATAGCTCAGCTTCACGACACCGTCCTGCAGACTATCATGCAGGACATGGTACCGAATGTTCACGCGTTTGGTCCGAGGGTTGTACGATCTGTTATTTGCGATGCTGATTGCCGATTGATTATCGCAGTGTACGGAAATCGGTCTGGCTTCAACTCGACTTCAGATTGCTCACACATAACAATCACTTAAATGGACAAAAATGGCCGATTTTTCTTGGGTTTACCTTCACCCGTACTGACGAAACTACCCATGCAGCATCAATCATAGTAACCCATGAGTCAGTAGACAAAATTTGACAGTTCTAACAGTCGAACTCTACATCGCTGCGTGCGCTTGGTCGGGAGGTCGGTTCAACCGGCCAAATAGTTAAAAAGTACCTGGCAAACATGGACATTCATGTCAGGAAGCGGAAGTCGCGTCCACTGGTTTCGGAGCTGCAGGCAATAACGCAGCGGCAGCGGCTGAATAAGATGGTCAACTCGATTTTCCCGGCGAATTGCGACATGGCGGTGGTGATGGACGACGAGACTTATCTCACCCTGGATGGCAAGGACTGGCAGGGCACTTCGTATTTTACGTCCCCCACGAAGGAAGCGAGCTCCGAGGTGAAGTTCATTTAACACACCAAGTTCCCCAAGAAGGTGCTGCTGTGGCTGACAATCAGCGAGAAGGCGACTGGCCGTGAACGGGGAAATTTATAGAACGAAATGCCTGCCGGAATTTGCGTCGTTCAGCAAGAAATACCATAAGGGCAACAATTTTGTCGCGAAAACTGAGGAGGTATTGATCAATAAAACGAAGAAAGACCTCAAAAACATACCTGCAAGCATGTTTTCGTTCGCCATGGCGAATGTTCCGGTTAACTACCGGAAGACCGCTCGCAAGGGCGTAGAATTTTATTGCAAGTAGGCTTAAATAATTACCTTTCATGGGAAATTTATCAGAAGCAATTATCTGTCTTAGATTTTTTTTTATCACCATTCGAAAAGAGTCCATTTTTTTAATGCAAACGTTAGCTTCCTGAAGGGTACGAGACATAACCATGTATTTCGCTTCGCTGGCCGAGAGAGCTGCGGTACGATGCTTCTTCACGTTCCGGATTTTCGGTCGTCCGTATCTCCTCCCCATTCGGCATCGCTGTATTCAACTATTTCCGCTGGACCGTTTGCCGAATATTCCAACTTCTTGGGGATTGTGCCTTTTGGGTATCGCATTATGGGTGTTTCAGTCTGAATCGCTTCTGCACATGGGCTTTCAGGGGGTTTGTGGGTTTCTGAAAATCAAGAGATCATCGACGTAGAAACATATTTTTTTCACCACGGATAGACGGACATACAGGGATCTACGCTTGATCGTTTCATACACGACTAGATCGCTTGAGACCGTAGAGCGCCTTCTGCAGTCTGCACACTTTCCCGTTTGATACAACAAACCCCACCGGTTGGGTAATGTAGATTTTCTCGTTATTCACCTCGCCCTGCAGGAATGCTGTAACCGCGTCCATTTGGTCGATATCCAAGTTGTAACACACCGTCAGAGCCATCAAATATCGGACGGTCGCGTACCGCACGACCGGGGATTACACTTCGTTGTAGCCGTTCCAAGCCGGGACGTTGAGAGCATCCCTTCACCACGAGATACGCCTTGTTCCTCTGGATACTTCCATCAGGACCATTCTTCGTTCGGAATACCCACTTGTTCCGGATAGCTTTCCGGCCTTTGGGTAGATCATCGAGCAACCATGTGCAGTTCACGCTGAAAGAAGCAATTTCCCCTCGCATCTCCGTAAGCTAATGATCTCTATGGGGTCGTTGCAGTACCTCATCGTAGCTTGTCGGATCATCCATCTTTGCATAATTGCTCAACGTTTCGGAAGGTAGCTGAGGGGAATGAACACCACCAGAAAAAGAACCGTCACTAATGAATTGACTGGACTTGCCTGGACAGCGGCGCTCCCGATCGCTGCGCCTTAACTCTTGCTGCCTTTCATCAGCTGATCTACTCAGTTGCGGTGGGAGCGCACTAAACGAACTGTCGACAACGATGACTTCTTCCATTGTTACGGTATCATCAGAATCGCCACCCAGTTGATCAATAATTTCATCATGCCTCGGTTGTTCGACCTCGGGAAGCTCAGCTGCACCGAACACGACGCGATCATAGAATTCGTCCCAGCAAATCTCCGTGAACTCCACCGGTTGAACTCGTTGTTCTGCAGCGCGGATAGCGAAACGTTCTTCTAGTGCCACGACATCTCCGCTGACATGGGAACGATCATTTACTGAATCACGTCATAAAATAACGGCTTCCACCTATTGACGGAACCTCTACTGGCCCGCAGAGGTCGGAGTGCACCTACTCCAACAATTCTCCAGCTCTTGATTCGCTACTTGGGAATGAACGCCCTCAAGACAGGCAACACAATTCGATAATGACCCATTTTGAACATCGATTCCGTTGGCGATTCGCTTCAGCTTCTACAGACCACCTTCGTGAAGATGTTTCAGACGTCGATGCCAGAGACTTGACTTCTCCGGCCTATTGACTCTGTACAGACCACCTTCCTCGCCTCCGGTGACAACCAGCTCTCCGTCTTCGTCCCAAACTTCGCATTTGTCCTTCGTGAAAATAACGGGTTTTCCTTTCTTGCAAATAGTACTTACGGATAACAAGTTGATGGCCAAATCCGGGATCTTCAGCACTCCATGGAATCCACTGACATCGATTCGTCCTACGTCACTGTCTAGTTCAACGGAACCCGTTGATACAGTCGTCATGCTAGAATTGTTTGCCATTCCGACGTTGTGGTTCATCCTCACTTCATCGACATATCTCTGATCCGGCCGTGCCTTGTGACAAGTGGCACCCGAATCAAAGTACCATTCATTTGTGCTTACGTCTACCATCGCAAAAATGGAACACAAACCCTTGTGCTTGCTCGGCTTCGACTGCTGTTGCTTCTCCGGACACTTTACTGCAAAATGACCCGGCTTGTAGCAGTTGAAGCAGGTCTTGTCGTCGATCTTTGGTTTCACCATCGTTGACTTGCACCTTCTAGTACCGTGCTTGCTGTAAAAAGCCGCTACGCAAAGCAACCGCCGTCAACACAATACCAGAAGCTTCAAGACCCATTATCATGGGCTCATACTGTTCCGGCACACCCACCAGCAACATAGCAGCCAACCAAGAATCATCTACTTTGAATCCCACCAAGGCTGGCCAGTGATTTGTGCTCATCAGCTCATCAACGTAGGCTTCGACACTTGGACGGTTGACAAGACGTATCGAAGTGAACTTCCTTAACAACCCAATTTACCGGCTCAAGCCGCTGTCTTGAAATGCCGATTCCAGTTTCTTCCAGGCAACTCGCGCATCGACCTATGGATGTAGGTCTCCAGACTTAAGCAGATTGTAGCCAACGCCCGTTGCTTCAAATCCTCCGATACCGCTGCCTGCGCTTCCTCGCTTCTAGCTTAAACGGCTTCCCAACATCCTTCACGGATCAAAATCATGCGCATCGCGAACGCCCATGTCGTGTAGTTCTCCCTACCGCCCAACTTTTCGACGAACGGCAATGCCACGGAACCTACGCCAACTCGAACTCTTCCTGCTCCAACCGTGGCTCTTCCGTTCTCAACGCTACTGGAACTTCTCAGCGACAGCTTAGCTTCGGACTAAGGATATTTCTTCAAATAATAAAGCTTGAGGTTTCTTCAACATGACCCGGAATGGTTTTTCAAAATGAACTATCTAAAATAAGCATCGAGAAGTTTGACTTTTTTTTACTTTTCCTAAATCATATTTTTTTTTCAAAAATGAGTTTTTTTTTCTCGTTCTAACTGTATATCCCTCTTTAAACAACGAAATGGTTTGAAATCTTTCATGCGTCATACAACAATAGTTGCAATCTTTTATACAACAGGCTGGATTCGAGGGTTATCTGGCTAAAATTTACATGGAATATTCCATTCCATTCCGTGCCAAAACGTACACTGAAAGTTAATTTTAGTTTATATTACAAAATCGAAGGTAATACTCACTAATCCATTCGTTGTTTTCAGCAACGAAACTGATTTGTTCTTTTTATGAAGATACATTCGTAATTAATTGCACGCGCAACTGTCAAAACCACGAAGCTTTTGTTGGCACAGAAGGAACATTCGTACATTGTACGGAAGCAATACAAAGAGCTACGAATATTTGGTCACAAATTAAAAAGAAACGTCTCTCTGGTGGTTGAATGAAGGACTGACAGATCTACTTTATCGACTCAAAATGTAATTGACAAAAAAGCGTAACCACGTGGAACTGTCCAGCGTTTTTTTTTTTATTGTTTCAGACATGGGGTTCGAACCTGAATATTTGGAAAGCGCTGATTCTAAATCCGTGTTTGATCTCACTAGACCACGCTGACTCGTGAGAACAATTTTGCTTAATGAGCATGAAGTTATAGCTCACGACAGCGCTTTGATTTTTATTTTGGGATAGATAAATTATTTCCGCCCATACCAGCAGAAACACCATCGTCAATAAGTGCAGTATAAAAGAGTAGCAGCGATTGGCTGGTCATCACGAAGTTCATTTCGTGCATTTTACAAAAAGGTGTAATGATAGCATTTCACCAGATAAAAAGCATTATGAATGTTTCATACAATATACGAGACATGTGTTCTATGTACAAAATCCATGTTTACGAAACGCGTGAAAGCTACTTTACGAAAATAAATTTTCAGTGTAACTTTATGAACTTAAGGGGACCCTCACCTGGATTTTGGCAAAAGTAAGGTAAAGTTTGTATTTTTTTGTGGGAGAATGAAATGGCGTACGAATTTCCAGTTTTGACGATTGTATTCAATTATTATTCAAAATTTCAAAGAGATAAAAAAATTGTGAAAATACAAAATGGCGGCTACAAAATGGCGATTTCTCGAAACCATGTTTTTCAATTTAACTTCAAGCCCCGGGCTTGAACTATTAATCCGATTCCCTCGGTCAAATAACAGTTTGAAAGGTTATAATTTTTTGTACGAACTAAAAATTGGCATTAATTATCAATTATTTATAATTTTTGAACACGGTTGAAATGAAAAAAAGTAGCGAAAAATTAAACTTTTCAGTTCCAAAATATTGTGGCGGGAGAGCAAAGCCTTGTTCGAACCGGCAGCATGAAGCTGCTTTCGAACACTGAACCAATTTCGTTCGTCCGCAGCTAAATACTAGCGTTGATAGCACAGCCAAGAAAGAAGGGAGTCACGAAAATGCAGAACGAAGCAAATTTTATAATAGGAGACGGGCCACAATCGAAAAATCAGACACCGGCAACAAAGCAAAGTTATTTTGAAGAAGAAAAGACATCTGCTCCCCTTTTCTTACGACCGTGTTAGGGAAAACAAATTTTTCAACCTGTTGATATGCAAATTTGTATCGCAGCAAAAGTAGGTCATTTTGAATTGAAAATAGAACTGCTTATTTGATATGTAACTTCTTTCAAATTCCAATGCAAAAAATTCGTGAATTTTTCTGATCAAATGGCGTATGAATGAAGTCATTATGTTTAGCCAAACGAGAGATGTAAGCGTTCAAAAACCTTTCACTTTTGCGTAACGCTCTCATTTTTTTAAATTTTGAAATGCCACCAGGTATAGAAAAGAGAAACGTAGTTCTACGTTAATAAAGTAAAAAAAATAGCCCTTTTGGCGCAACTTTTTTGAAAAAAATCCACATTTTTCCGCCATTTCATCACATTTTTTCATATTTAATAGTAAAATATTACAATAATTGTAAATTTACAAACACACTTAGATTTTTTTACAGTATACTGTAATTTTTTACCGAATATGAAACAGCTGAACATTCGGTAATCGATTCGGTAGTTTTGAAGTTTTACAATACGTTCAGTAAATTTGACTTCGCTACTTAGCTGTCAAAATTTTCCGAAATATTCTGTAAATTTTGCTGAACGATTGGTAACGCGAGCTGTCACATTTTTACCGAAAATTCTGTAAACATTTTACAGTTGCTCAGCAAAATTTACAGGGTCGTTTGTAAACAGAGTTTTGATTTTCTTCCTTGATTTCATTTCCTGTTCATTGTTGTTTAGATAGATCATTTATTTGTATGTTAATAAGAAAAATAGGATAATTAGCTAAACAAAACTTTGTTACCATTTTGATTTTAATAGAAGAGTTCATGATACCCGGTGACAATTTTGTCCTGAAGCATTCCGAAATGTTCACTGAAATAAGCAGCATTTGGAAAAATGAGTAGAAAGACAAAGTATCAACACACATTTTTCAACGATGTGTAAAATATCTTTCGAATTCCCCACCAAACGCTGCTGCAATCGGATGATCCATGGGATAAGCCAACAACTCCCTGCCTGCCAAATATGGCCACGGTCCCGGAAAGTTGCTGTCCATTCCTCCAGTTTGGGCATTAACTTTTGGCTGCACCGTGGAACTAAGGATCTAAATTTACAGTACATTCGTAATCATGTTTACAGTGTTGCGGTACTGAAGCAATTTACAGTTTCGATCGGTAGTTTTTCTACAGTTGAACGGCAGTTTTCTATAAATTACAGAAATCCAGTATTTTTTATTGCTGGAATTTTGTAAAATGTCATTTTTTACAATACGTTCGGTGAAATTTCGGTTTTAAAGACCGAGTTCAGCAGAAAAAGTACCGAACATAATTTTGGAAATTTGATGTGTAGAAGGTAATATAGATATCCTGAAAAAATCCTGTAAGTTTCACCTTAACCGAATTATGAGTTTTCGAATTATCACCGGCATAAACTCCGAAAATGCTGTTTTGAGCAACACACAATAGAAAATAGATCTTCTGGGTCAAGCGTCTCTTTATACATGCTGCGCGCGAACAAACCGTCTTCAAAAAACGATGAAAAGAAACACTTGGAGTTCGAATTTCGAAAAAAGGGTTTCATGAGCGTATTCTACGGGAAATTTACTAACTCTTTATGCAAAAACATAAATTGAATTTTTTGGTCATTCTAACTGTATATCCCCCCTTAATGCTCCTTTGGCTTGGAATCAAACGAGGGAGAATTTTAAGAGCTTTTCAAATTAATATTTTTTCTGTGTAGCCTTGAAATGGACCAAGGATCATGAACACATTCCGAAACACGGTGCCTAAACTGGTCATTCAAGTAACTTTTATTCCATATGCCGGCATTCGTCCATTTAATGATAAGAAACAAGGTTGCGGCTTATCATTTTTGACTTATCTATATTCATTTGCCGATAGCTCTTCTCAGAAGCTCAATTTCAAAATATAATGTATGATGAACTTATGGTGCTTGAGTAGACCTACAACTTGGTCTAACAGTACATAGCTCTATCTCTTATATCTGAGGAATAAGAGCGTATATTCGCAGTGATCTTCGCGATGATATTCGCGGTGAAGATCACGCGATTATCATCGTGAAGATCACTGTGAATATACGCTCTCACGGCGAAGATATAGGAGTTAGAGCAAGGTACTGTTAGACAAAGTTGTAGGTCTACTCATGCACTACAAGTTCACCATACATCATATTATCAAATCGACCCTCTGAAAGGAGATATTGGCAAATGAATATGCCTGAGTCAAAAATGATAAGCCGCAACTCTGATAAGAAATAGATTGATACGAAAAATCATGAAGTTTGAGCTTCTCAATAGTACAGCCTTCCTGCTACAGCCTGTCTTAACCAACCCCCGAGCATCTTGACAGATGAGCTTAGTTGCACGTACCCATCTACAAATTGTAGATGTCTCTACCATGCATAAACAAACGGGCCATCCATTCTCGATACTACCGCTTTTTAGCTGTGGAATACATGTTTTCGTATCCTTTTGTGTGGATGATAAAAACAGAGCAAGAACAAATTTTTATTGAGGCGTATTGTTGATGTGGCTTTCTTACAATTAATTTGATTTCAATTATTATGGTTTCAGTTGAAAACCGAATTTATCGACTAGCGACAATCGATTTTACTCTCGTTCTGTACGTTATACCTAATGTCGGAAGTAGTGCGCTGTATGGCGCATCAGATGCGCTGTACAGCGCACTTCTTCCGACATTATGTATAACGTACAGAATGAGAGTAAAATCGATTGTCGCTAGTCGATAAATTCGATTTTCAACTGAAACCATAATATATGGAATATAAATCATCATTACTTGAGAAAGGGATTAAGAGAAAGTCAAACAGAGAGAAAAAAGAGAAAAGAGAGAGAGAGAGAGAGAGAGAGAGAGAGAGAGAGAGAGAAAGAAAGAAGGGTGATAAAAAATGCTTATTTTCATTTACATGTTACACGTCTCTCAGCACCAGACATAAAACTGTTTTTTGTTTTAACTAGTTCATTTATTTGTTAGGCTCAATTGCGTTAGCTTTACGGGGCCTGATAATTCATTGTTGTTTTTGATAAAGTTTATTAAACTTTCTGTTTCATGCACACAGCGTTGAAAAAAAATCCTATACATCATGTGTGATAGAAAGAAACGAGAGCAAGCTCTAATGGTACCATTGGTCCCCGGAGCAAAGCGTTTTTATTTTGTGATTCGCTGGCTTTCCATTGTGCTGAAGGTTACAGAGTGCCTCATATTAAAAAGTATAGGTCATTGAACGATGGCGTCATCAATGTAGATTTTGATAGTTCAGGGAGATTGTTTACGCGGTTTTTGGTTGAGGTTGGGTAAAAGTATTGAAGGTAGATAAACGTTAAAAATTACCGGATTTGGATCGTTACTTTTTACTGAAAATCAGGTATTTTATGGTAGTTTTATTTTACAGAATGCTTCAAAAAGACAATTAAACAATGTGTTCATTCGGATTAGTATTGCACATTATGCACATATGAAGAAACAAATGTTCATATTTATAAAAAAGTATTTTTTTTGTAGTAAAAATAAATTAATTAAGTATGGAGGAATCCAAGTAAAGCTAAAGTAAGGGTAAACATCGTAATATCTAAACCTGCAATTGATTATAACTTGCTGGCTATTTTTAAACTGTATGGAATTGCTCATTAGAGAACGTCCATTAATTGCGTCACGCAAAAAATGATTTTTTTAATCCCCCTCCCCCCTGTCACGTTTTTTGTATGGACCTTCAAATTATTTTGTATGGATCTTCACGTTTTCTCAAAACCCCCCTCCCCCCTTACTGCGTGACATAATTAATGGACCTTACCGTATCGTTATTTTTGCTTCAAGTGTTGAACATGAACAAACTATTCATATAATTATTAATAAGAAAAATAAGAAAGTTTTCACTTAGAAAAATATGGCGACCGTGTTGCTTCAGTGACCATCAGTTTATAGAAATTTGGGTAAATGTCAAGACATTCTTGGTGGTTTAAAAAATCTTGATGCTGCGAAAGGTGCGGGACCTGATGGAATCCCTCCAGCATTTATGAAGAATTTTGCATTTGAACTAACTTCGCCTTTATTTTGGCTCTTCAATTTGTCACTCGATTCAGGTCAGTTCCTAAAAAATTGGAAAAACTCATACCTAATACCCATACATTACCGTGGAATTGCTATTATGTCCAGCATCCCAAAGCTTTTTGTAGCTATCGTCAATAGAAAACTGTTCAACCTAGTACAAAATGTTATAACAAATTCGCAGCATGGATTTTTCAAAGGACGCTCAACTTCCAAAAACTTGTTAGAATTAGTAAACTATTTATGAAACGCAATGGACAACGCAAAGGACATGGTTTGAAGCGCTGTACACTGGTTTTAGCAAGGCCTTTGACCGTATTGACATTCCTCTGTTACTCTACAAGTTAGGAAAAATAGGATTTGAGGATAAATTTCTTAAATGGATACAATCGTATTTAATAAATCGGCAATAAGTAGTCAGTTTGAATGGGAAAAAGTCACACCCTGTTCATGTATTATCTGGAGTTCCCCAAGGCTCGCATCTAGGCCCTTTGCTTTTTATTTTGTTTGTCAATGGTATATCTTACATTCTTAAGCAGGTCATAATTCTCATCTATGCAGACGACATGAAACTGTTTATGGAAATTAAGAATGACCAAGATAATGTAACTTATTTAAACGAAATATTATTATTTAACATATGGTTCAAAAAAAAGCTTACTAGAAATAAACGTTAAGAAATGTAAATTGATTACTCTCAATAGAAAACGAAATACATCACAAATTACTGTTTCTTCAGGAACAGAAATTGTAAAAAAAATGCGAGAGAGTCAGAGATTTAGGTGTTATTGTAGATTCTAAGCTTAATTTTATCGACCATTACAACACAATTATCCATAAAGCAACCAATATGCTAGGTTTTATTAAACGCTTTGGTCAAAATTTTCATGACCCATGTATGACCCATACCCCATACGATCAAAACATTGTACGTTGCATATGTCAGGTCTATTCTAGAGTATTGTAGTGTCATATGGTCTCCTTTTATGAAAACGCGTGAAGAACGATTAGAATCAGTACAAAAACAGTTTCTTTTGTATGCTCTCCGTAAATTAGGCTGGACAACATTTCCACTTCCGTCTTACGAAGCATGATGTATGCGTATTGACATTCAAACTCTAAAAGAACGAAGAGAATTTGCCATGATATCTTTTGTTAACGATATTGTATCACATCGCATTTCCTCCCTTATTATATAGTATAAATTTCTACACTCCCTCGTGGCATTTGAGGAATCGGAACTTATTTGCGTAAAATATCAATCGGACAAACTATGCGAAATTTAGACCAATTAACCGAATAATGTCTTTCTGTAATCTGTCACGTAGTAACCTAAGACCTAAGATGTCACGTAGTAACCTAAGACAGTATTTTATTTCTAGGCGATGTTTAAGAAGATAGAACTAAGTGTAAATAGGGTAGGAAACGACTTAAGCACCCCAAAAACCCTATTCCAAGCACGGAGTAAACGTTAACCTACAACGCTCATTTTTTGCAGAATGGTGCTCCAAGTAGTGAAGCACCATACTGCAAAAAATGAGCGTTGTAGGTTAACGTTTACCCCGTGCTTGGAAAAGGGTCTTGGGGTGCTTAAGCCGATTCCTACCCTATGTAGTCTACGATCGGTTGACAAAATAAATAAATAAATAAATAAATAAATAAATAGAAAAATATCTGATTTTAGGTCAAACAAATACCTTAATTTAAGGTATTCTCATCTTAGCGTGAAGGCTGCTATTTTATTCACGTCATGCTAGCATCCGGATATTTTTCAAGTGATGAAAATTTCAGAATGTTTTTAGAATCACAGTTTTTAAATTATTCAATATTTTGCTAGTAGTCTAAGCCTCGAGTGTCTGTGAAAAGGGTAAAAATATTCACCATTTAATGTCGCCAGCATTATATTCTTCAAGTACGAATATCAGCTCCACAGCTCTGAAAATAACAGTCGAGGTAAATACGTTCAACTGATAATTTGTTCTAGGTTTCATTCGATTTGACAGAACCAGTGAACCAAAATTATCGGGGTACATTGACTTTACTCTGGAGCTGTCAAGTTGTTACCGGGTTG